>WUQG02434211.1:0-14076 GCA_011317285.2 Androctonus mauritanicus | reverse complement strand
TCGCAGAAAACGTTGGTACCCTGAGATCAACGGGAAAAACGTCGCAAATTGTTACGTATATATATATATATATTGCTTAATGAACCACTGAGTATTGCAAAGTGTGACCCAATTGAAATACCTCTTATAGATAAAAAGCCAGTATTCGTAAAACAATATAGACAAGCACCAGCACTAAATGAAATTGCTGAAAAAACAGTACAAAGTTATCTAGAACAAGGTATAATTAGAGAAAGTACTAGCCCATACAATAACCCCATATGGATTATTGAACGTAAAAGTGAAGGTTAAGATAAAAAATACAGAGTACATCAAATACACGCCCCTATACCTCTTATATACCTATAAAAACAAGGTTGTCATGCATTTTAATGTGCACGCTCGCTAATCCGGCCAAAACGCTAATCCGTCCAAGGCTTCCCCCCCGCAAGAGTCGGATTAGCGGGCGTCCACTGTAGTAGTAGATTTTAGGAATTTAAACAAGAAAACCGCAAAGTACTCTTTTCCTCTTCCAAATATAAATAAATTGCTGGACGGAGCAGGGTCTGCAATATATTTTTCAAGTTTTGACCTTAAGTTAGGATTTTTCCAGTGACCACTCAAAGAGAATCACAAAAAATATACCGCATTTTCCACCGCCAGCAAACACTTTGAATTTGAAAGATTGCCGATGAGTTTTATCAACTCAGGTGCACATTTTCATAATTTTATGAATATTATTCTATCAGGTTGAACGCCAGAAGAATGTTTAGTTTATACGGATGACATTCTGATAGACGTGAATTCTTTAGCAGAACACAAAAAAATATAAAAGACTGGTGAAAAGATTAAGAGAATACAATTTGAAATTTGCTCCTGAAAAATGTAACTTTTTGCAGAGAGAAATAACCTACTTAGGACACATTATTAGAGATAAAGGTGTGATGCCAAATCCGGATACTATCAAACCAATCAAGAATTTTCCTGTTCCAAAAACAAGAAAGAATGTTCAGGAATTTTTAGGGAAAACAGGCTACTTTCGAAGATTCATAAAAAATTATGCCTTAATTGCAGAACCCTTAAATATGCTGCTCCGTAAAACAAAAAAATTTCATTGTGGAGTAGAACAGCAAAAAGCCTTTGAAACTTTGCGCGATAAATTATGTTCTGATCCAATTTTACAACAACCAGATTTTTCAAAACAATTCTGGATAACGACTGATGCTTCAAATATTGCTGCAGCAGGAATGCTTTCGCAATACGATGAAGATAAAAAAATAGACTTACCAATTGCTTTTGCCTCTAAGCCATTTAAGGCGAGAGAAAGAAATTGGTCAACGACTGAAAGAGAATTTTATGCTATTATTTTTGCGGTACAGCATTTTAGACCTTACTTATATGGCAAAAAATTTAAAATATTCACAGATCATAAACCAATCGTTTCTGCAATTTCTAAAAAACGGCCTGCAACGAAATTACAAGGCTGGATTTCAGAATTGCAAGATTTCGATTTTGAAATTTTTTATAAATGTGGAAAAAGCAATGTAATTGCTGACAGTTTATCGCGTAACCCTTGCCTCGAAACAATAAAAACTGCGATCTCCTATTTTTGCACTAAAGCACAAAGTTCTGAAGATAGTAAGACCCTTGTGATTAATAATTACAAGGCCGCCATCAATGTCGAAGAAAGTACACTTAACAAGCGTCCCGAAGATAGTAGGGCCACCGGAGCCGAAGATAGTACGCACGGTGAGTTTCTTGTTAAGGGAGGAAATAGTAGAATTGATGAGAATTTCAACTGTCCCGAAGATAGTACGGTGGTTGAATTCTTAGGTGTATTTTTAGGTGAAAAAAGACCCGTAGGTAGGCCAAAAAAAGGCCAAGAACAGGCAAAACCAGACGTAGTAATGAAAAAATATAATTTGAGGGACAGAAATGCTCTCAGCAGAGCGAAAAATAACCCTTCAATAAAAGAAAAAATTGATACGGACTCAGAAAAATCAGAGACGTCTGAATCTGAAGTCTGTAATAATGAAGAAGATATTGAAAAATCAAAAGATAGTGAAGTTTTGTCAAGCGATTCTTCAGACTCAAACTGCAGTGAGGATGAAGTTGACGTTTCGGAACAAAAAGAAAGTAACCTATATATAACAAAAAATCATCTATTCAGTTGTAAAAATCATATAGCATTTTTTACAACTGCCGATTTATGCACAAAATCAGATATAATTCAGACGTTATTGGAAAGAAAGTATTTAGAAAGAGAAAAATTTGAAAAATTAAAGCCGGAAAAACATCAAGTATTACAATTTAGAAAGGCAGACAAATTCATTTTTGCGATAATATGCAAAAAAGATATTTCTGATTTCACGTCTCTAGAAGACATGCGATTATGCATAAAACATTTTATACAGAAATTGGAGAAAAATAGACTCAAAAGTTGTAGAATTTCTAGAGATTCATTTATTTTCGATGAATCTTTTTGGCGAAAGACGAAAGAAGAAATAGGAAATTTAACCTGTTAGCAGTGGTTGAACGATGCTACGTTGATAAACATCGCGAGTGATACTGGTAGAAGCCATGATATACTTGTTTACAGGTTCGAAATGAATAGGATTTTATATGACAAGTTTAAAATGGTAAAAATTCGGTCCTTTCTGACATTATGGTTCAGAAGGTGGCCATTCATACCTTCGGTGCATTTAAAGGAGTGGCGGAGTGGCGGCCGAACCAGGAGTGACATTCGAAGAAACACGCAGGTCATTCGTGGATCTAGTAAGCATGCGCAACAGACGATAAACGAACGGAAGTGTACTAGCCCTCTAGACAGTTGATATCAAAACGCTTTCAAATATTAAATAAAAATTTCTTAATTTGATTTAAAGAATTATTTTTTCTAATCCAAATACTGGTCCGTAAAAATTTTAAATTAAAATTAAATAATTTATAAGAAAAATTGAGATGTTATATAATTGTAATTTTGAATTTTCTAATACTGATATATTTATGCGAGTAAATTATCAATGGCTGCTTTCACCTTAAAGAAAGCATGGGAATATTTTCTTTAAAAGGAAGCTACAGTGACAGTAACAAGTTTGAATGTAAAAAAAATTATCTTATGCGTTACAGTTGTACTGAAAAATGGGTTTAGACACAATTTATTCTCTTCCATGCGACACACAATTGATCTTTTAATATCAGTGTATCTAGTGAAATTTTGTTAAGGAAATCTCAAAATATTTAATGCAGTTAGAATAAATACAATTTTGTTAAAAATGCTTATTACTGAGAAATGTTTTCTTACCAATACCATTTAATTTTTCTCTATACATATAATTGATAATTTTAATCACGTTTCCTTTGGATGTAAGTTTACCCCTAAAGATGCATACAATTTTGTGATTTCTATAAGACTTACATTGTATATGTATTTTTTAAACGAATGCTTGATATCTGCTACATACAACAGCGGACTGAATTTAAAAATACTGGTTGCCAGGAGATAAAAGAAGTCCACCTACAACTATAAGGCCTATCATTTTATTTTATAAGAATTTTTAAGGCCCAGTTGCCATCGAGAATGCTGCCATCCTAGCCAGTCCGCCACTGGCTAGGATATATATATATATATATCCTAGCCAGTGTCATAACTTTTTACAAAAATATGTATTACAGAATTAACAAACATCGGGATGGCCACATGAAACATTTATTTTTCTATCTGAGGGATCCAAGTTCGATTATCACTCCTCAATTTTATGAAATCCGAATAAAACTCTTTAATTTCTATCTTTCAGTTTTTCTAAAATGTAAATAGCTCTCTTTGAAGTTCTTTTCTGGCCGCTGCTTAGTATCTCAATGATGTAAACCAACGCAAAACATTGTTTAAAAATCATTAAATTTAACATAATATCCTGCCTAATATAGCGTTACGACGGAAATCATGAAATATTATCATGATGTGATAACGTCTCAGCCTAAATCAATCATAATTTGCTTGAAAATCTAGAGCTATCGAACAATAATTTATTCGTTTTAATCAATTTACAGTGAAGGAAACACGCTTCGCAATCAAAAAGCGATTTTATTTAGAAACTAACTGCATTTCCTCGAAGCGAAAAGTCTTAATATTTACATCCGTTTTCAACATTATGCAATTTAGGTTGACGTCGGATCCATTAGCTTGTTAGAGTGATACATCTTGCGTCACTCTTAAACTGCAAAAAAAATGAAGTTATTACCGTCCTTGAAAGATTTTAATGAGTAATATTTACTAGTAATTTATTCGTAAAAGAGAAACAAAAATTCCATAAATTGTCAGGATAAGTGGTTTCAGTCCGATAACCTATTTTATGTAATTTTTTAAAAATAGCAAAGATTTTGTTACTTAAAATAATAGCACGATTTATTAATCGCAACGTCTTTTAAGAAATTAAAGATTAAGTAAGTTAGATTAAGATTAATAATAGATTAAGTAAATTTATGGTGCATTGCACCATAAATTTTTCCGCATTCTGCTATTTAGTTTTTTCCTAATTCTAATGTTAACAGTGAAAATTTTGCCTCTTTTCCTTCCCTTTTCAGAAAGTTTCCTTCTTTAAAGTTGCTTCGATAAATATTGCGCTAAGATAAAATGAATTTTAGCATCTTTTGAAAGAATATTTTCGATTTTTGTATCATCAAAATGGTCGTGTGGAATGTTTTTTGTTTACTACGAGAAATGAACTGGGCCCTCTTCTGTTTTGAAACAGAATCCTCTTTTTAATCCTATTCAGTTTATCATCTCTATGCGAAATAAAGATTTTAGAAAGAGGAAACTATTTTAAATACAGTAGACTCCCTGTTAACCGGCTCCTATAGGACCGGATCTCAGATCGGCTAAACGAATGGCCGGTTAATCCGTCATCTTATGCGAAATATGTTATAGAAAGGTTGTACTTTAAATACAGTAGACTCTCTGTTAACCGGCCCCTATAGGACTGGACACCTGGTCGGATAAACGAATGGTCTGTTAATCCGTAAACATTTGCAAAATACCATATTTATTTCTACCAAAAATATGATATGACCGATTAAAGCGAGACCGGATAAGAGGGAGCTTACTATATATTAAAAATATCATAAAAAAACTAAAATAATCATCAATTAATCATTAAAAATTCTTAATTTAGAAGAATTTCAGTGAATAATTTAACTGTTTATATGCGATCGAATTATTTTTGTTTTCGGTTTGAGTCTATGCTAAACTGCTCAATATTGTTCAGTTAAAATTCAAATAAAATTCAAAATTTAGATTTATTCTAATTTTTTAAAGTATAATTTTCACATATATTTACACAGTTTAACAGGAAATTATGTTAGTACTTTCGACTTCTATTATAAACTAAGAAAATAATGATTAAATATTAAATTAACTCAGTCTTGTCTCATGCCACATATGTATATTATTATAGACATGATATATCAATATTTTACAAACTTTGTGAGAAACAACAGAACTTCTTGCAAAAAAAATCCATAAAACACTTCACTTGTTTCATGAATCTTAAATAAAGTTGTAGAAAAATACGTAAAAACTCGAAGACTTTATTATATGATATATATTCTGCCATATTTTATTCAGTGTTTGTGTTCTAAATTCGGAAAATTGAACCAAAACCAATTGTAAATACATTAATTTTTTATTGAGAAATGAAAGAATGTCAATCGTAATTTTAAACAATGCGATGCCATTCAGTAAAGAATGTTAAAAACTGTATTTTTTCCCACTTATAAAAGCAAATCAAAGATAAAAATGGCATATAGAAATATTTTATTTCTAGAAAATATTCAATCCTAGCTTAATTTCTGAATGTAATTTACATATCCAGCGATTCTAGAAACTGAGCAATTCTAGAAATTCAGCGATAAAATAACGTTGAGGAAAGTATTTTAACGTCTAAAATTCCGGCTATGTATTCATGAGAAATGAGATCAGTAGTAAAACGAAGCATTAGCATTATAACCCCGTTATCCATTTTGTTGTATAGTTTTTATTCGTTTCGTTAAATGTGTTTATTGCGTTTTTCGCGTGTTACGTACTAGCAACACGTACGAAATACATCGCGATTAATGTGTTTCAAAACGTGGCAACTCTAATATTGTATGTTGCCATCTATTGATTTACCATAATATAGTTTTTATGCATCGTTCTGTATAAATCACATCTGATTTATATCAATATATCCTTTTTAGTACGCATTTTACGATTTATTAGAAGGGTTACTACGATTAAAAATAGATATCCAGGTGTTTACGTCTACGGCAACCATTTACGAAACATATTCACCAACAGAATAAATATTGCACACGCATTTTTATAAAGGATTAAAAAATTTGGATTTGCAATAAAATGTATTACAGGGCGTCAATAAACTTTCTGGTATTCGAAAACTAGTGCAAGTTGTAATCTAGAAAATTCCAGGTGTTGGATAAGCATTGTTGTCAAACTTTGGTGTACGTAACCTTGAACGTTCATTCGGGCATGACCACAAAAACATTAGGATAAATTCTGAATGTCATCGTTTACAGGAAAAAATGGATACTAACTACCGTTTCGTGTATGAATGCAAGGTAGAATAAGTGTTTCTATCTTCCTTTATATAACATAATAGTTAAGCGATAATGGATCAATACAACCGCACAATACAAGTACGTGACTAGCCTATTTTATAACCATTTTAAAAGAAAAAAAAAACAAGATTAGAATAATTAGTTTCTGACCTGGAGATATCGGGCTTACGAAACTGTGATGTAAACAACAGAGAAAGGCTCAGCATGCAAACGAGGAAGAACAAAGTAGATTATTAAATTTATTTTTTTATTTATGGGTCATTAAGGAAAAATACGTGATGTTATTCATCATCCACATAAGTTCGATTATATAATTCGACGTAGGACTTTATCGAGTAATCTTTTCAGTCGTGCGTAACTAGTAACAGTTTTCCTTTCTTCTTCTTTAAAAAAAAGAAAATTACTCAAATACATTTTATCATACAAAAGGAAATAAAAATTATATCTGAATGAGAGAAAATTAATATTTTTTTTTATTTTTATTTTTAGATTATTTTTTTTCTTTCATCTCGTTAAGTTTGCCGTTTTGTAGTTTCCACTAGGTGGCATTTTTTGAAGCTGTTTACTGCCATCACTAAAACAGAAAATTAATTCCTTTTTTACGGGGATATTTTTCTGTAAAAATAATATTTTTGCACATACTCGATAATTTTTATTATTTTTTACATATTTTACTCGATAATTTTTATTATTTTTGCACGTATTTTACTCGATAATTTTTTATTAATCTATATAAAATAATGAACGATTCACTTTTTAAATTTGTGCGAATTTTCACTCGCGTTTTATGTTCTACTTCTTGTAAAGAAGTAAAAATATGAAATTCTGAGAATATTGAATTATTAAATTAATTAAAAAATGCACGCAAAAATCATTTATTAAAGAAGAGCGTTACACAGATCTAGTATTTGAATAATTTTTGAAGAATAATGATGACTAATGACAATCGATTTTGACGACTCACTGGGAAAAAATAATCGTTCCTGTTATGCTAAAACGGCAAATCGCAGTATTACCGTAGGTTATAAAAGTTAAATAAGTATGCTACAGAGCGCGTAACTGTATAAAAGAAGTATATTTATGCGAAGACGTCTCGAAAGTTGGCATAAACTACCACGCCATCGCTGAAGTGTTGTGCTATGTGACGAAAGTAGACCCTCGAAGCAGAGGTCGGAATGCGGGTCAAGTAAGCCAGTGCCAAACAAGATGGCGTCGCAGCTACTGAGATGGACAGTTGCAATCCAGTGCCTTTATATGGTGGCTACGCAGATGTATGTCGATAATGGAATCGATCAAACTGTCGTTTACAGGCAACTGGAAGTTAAGGAAGAGGACGAAATGCAACAGGAACTGTTACATTTATTGGGATTAAATCATCCCCCCAAACCCAAGGATCACACGATACAAAGATCGGCTCCACAGTATTTACTTGACTTGTACAGAACGTTTGTCGATTTTGAAACAGGTGATATCAAGTTAGATCCCAACAACTCAACTCTGGATCGTGATCACATACGTGCTATCAACATGTCGGACGTCATCATGAGTTTCGTTAATAGAAGTAAGTATGCGTAGTTACGCGGCGTGTTCGTTACATACTTTACACTTGTAACTGTCGTCGGCATGTCACGCGACTGTTCTCGGAACAGGATACGAGGGGAAAGCGCAATGAGTGTCGCTAAAGCGTGTCTGACTTTTTGCCGTTTCCGTTTGTATGTTATACTTGCAAGAAAGGATGTAATTTTAAAATATTTATGTTAAAACGAATAGCAACAATAATATTTTGTTACTTCCGAAATATATCTATAATATATATAAAAAAAAAAAATAATGGGTCGTTGCTAGGTAACTAATCCTTCCTAACCTAAATAAACTCCGTGATAGAGACGAACATCGAGCATGTGTTTGTTTGGATATTAAAAAAAACCTGTGTAGTGAAGACAGGGGTTTATAAATGAATATAACACAGTAAAATTTTTATTATTTGACAAAGAAGTAGACACTTTCTACTTTAATAGAATGAAAACACATCAATAACACTAGCACATCACGTGTTTGGTCTACACTACTATCTGTTCAAGTGTGTCAGCGAGTTTTTCCGGTTTTTTGATTCGATAATAATAATAATAATAATAATGCATTTTTTTTTTAAAAAACAACAACATTTGAATATTTTTTTATATAACGAGATGGAGTTTGAGCGTATAATTTTTAGTGATAAAACTGGGCAAATAAAATAATCATAAACACAAGTTCAGGTGAATCATCAAATTTGTGTTTTTAATTATATATTAATCACTTATATTAGTTTAATTTTACAGAACTAAGTGTGTTTCTTATTTAAATTTTTGAGGTTCATGTGTATTCACGTGTAGTTTGACCAAGATAACTTGAACTTTGGGTAAAACCAAATAAAACCGATTTTAGGGGTGTACTGTACTTAAACGAGAACCACTAGCTGAATTGCTGAAGTGAAGGGTAGCTTTATCTGTACTGTGATCAGATACAGCTAAAGCTGTGTCCTTAAAATTTAAAAATTTTAAATGTCTAGTGAACGATACGTTTTCATTTAAATACAATAATTAATTTTAATGAATAAAAAAAAATAATAAATTTATATTTTTATTGTTTTAAATAATGCCGGATATCGAAAATATTTCTATTTTTTTATTTTTCTGAATTGATATTCGTACTCAATCTATTTTGCTGCTTTTTATGACATTTTTGTAACGGAATGGAAGGAAATTTTTGATGGAACGAAACGACATTATTAAGAAACGAAGGAAGTTTAAAAAAAAAATGCATTCCGAATCCTAAACCAGGTTATATATTTTTTTTTTGGTCAACAGATGACGCCACTTTCCATTCTGGAAGAATACTAACTTGTAAGTGGCGGGGCAAAACAAGCCCTTCCACACGCCCCTTTGTATTCTTATTGAATGGTAAGGTGCTCTCCTGTGCTTTGACTGTTTATTAATAAAAAAAAAAACCCTTCCACAAGCTGTCCACCCCTACGGAAGAGTCAGCCAGATGGTGGAAGACTGGGATCGATGGGCCAGGCCCAGATCCTATGATAAATATTTTCAAGGTATGGGACCCGAGACTCGAACCCAGAGTGGAAAGCCAAGCATTTCCACGCGGCTAATCCGATCAAACCTGTTATATTTTTTTTGGTCAACAGATGGCGCCACTTTTCATTCAATTAGAACACTTAAGTGACGGGGCGAAACAAGCCTTTCTACAGGCTGCCCACCCCTGCGAAGGAGTCACCGGATTGTGGGCCCGGACTCCATGATAAATATTTTCAAGGGGACCCGAGACTCGAACCCGGGTCCTCCAGAGTGAAAAGTCGAAGCGTTTCCACACGGCCAATCTGGCCAAACTCGTTATATTGATATATCAAGATGAGACACTTTAATATTCTTAATACATCGTTATCGTCACATTGATAATTAATTTTTCAGTTTCATTTCTAAAGTTTCTTCTACTAAATTGTCATCATCAACATCTTAATAAAAGTGGACAAGCAGGGCACTTGCTCACTCTTATTAAGACGCAAAGAAAACAAGAGCGCAAAACAAAGCTTTCGATTTGGTAAAAATTTTCTGGAAGGCGTAAAAATATATAATTCCCCGTTTTCGAGAGCATAAAAATGTATTTGTCCCATTTTGGGAGCGTACAAAAATCCCTGGAGTAACCTTCGATTTAATCCAGGGTTAGGTTCCACCATATTGGTTCATAATTTTGAGATAAAATTTCTTGAAGTTTCTACCCACTTCTCATTGTCAGAGGAAGGAAGACGTAGGGAAAGGTGGGTATAGTTGTAACATAGGCATAATTATAACAGAGCAATTATCTTTTTTAAAAGACCACGCAGAACTTCGAAACACTGCAAAATACAGTAACCACACATCAGCAAGATAATAATGGCGTACGTGGTGTCTCCACTGAAATAGGAACGAAAAATCATTTTTACAGGTAAGTTAGTAATTCTTTCCTTTTGGAATTAAAACTTTATAGATCTCAAACTATTATCGACATCCTGCTCATACATAATGAATAGCAGGTGCCATGTAGTTGCATTTACTGTGAACGTTGCTTAGTTTAAATGAATATTTGTTGCACAGGAGGGGAGAAGCTAAAAATGGCAGTAGTGGGTATAATTATAACGTCAGATGAAGATGATTACATATACCTCGCGGATTGTGATACCTACAACAACAGCAAACCCAAGGAAAAGTGGATGCAGTGCCAAGAATGCAGGCAGTGACACATATCGCCTGTGTCGCAAGACCTGTGGATGCTACATTTATTTGCCAAAACTGCGAGAGCGAGATGAGTGACAATATGTAGGACTAAAGTATTGATAAACCACTGAGTCCTTAATATCTGCGTTCTTGTTATTAACGTTTCCTTTGCAATTTTTTTAATAAAAATCTTGGTGAGAGATCACTCTTTCTGAATCTTCTGTATAAGTTTGTTACAACTATACCCGTGCATGGTGTAGGTTGTAACAATCAGCAAGCTTTAGTTTTTACTTTGTAGCTCATAAACTGCTATAGGTGAAAAAGTGATTCTGTGCCTCTATGTAACTGACGAGTGGGCCTACTGAACAGTAATATTTTTTGCTTTATATATAACCACCGAGAAGGAACATGGTAAAAAATTATAAAAATGTTAACAGCAACACTCACTTTCCCCTCCTCAGGTGGTCCCTTTTGTCCTATTTACAGAAGCTTCTAGAAACACATAGAAATTCACATAAACCGTGTGTAATAGTAATAAAATCTATAGGGGGAAATTTACGTAGTAAATACGTAGTTTACGAAATTTGAGGATTCTACGAATCCTCAAATTTCGTAAACTACGTAATTTGAGGATTCGTAAATCGAGGGTTACCTGTACTGTATTAAAATTTCCAATATTTTAACATGATGCATACATGCATTACATTTTTTGTGGTTATTTATAGCATTTTTTATAATTTATCAATTCCAACAATAATAAATGTAACATTTGGACTGGCATATCCTTTCGTACCTGCCCATATATTACAGGTAACCCTCGATTTACGAAGTCTCAAATTACGTAGTTACAAAATTACGAAATTTGTACCTTTATAGATTTTGTTACTTTAAACACGGTTTACATGAATTTCTACCCGTTTCTAGGAACTTCTGTAAATAGAACAAAGAGAGAGACACACTCGGGTCATCAGCGTACCAAGGTGGGGCAGAGAGATGAACCGCCCCGGGCCTCTGATCAGAGGGCCTCCGAAGAAGCTTAAGTTTTAAATATATGTAGAAATATAAAAAAGGGACTTTGTATTCTGGGAGGATGGTTACGTATAAATGTGCCGTGTTTATGTTAGAAGCGCTGATTGTATAATTTTATAAGATATGAGCAGTTTTTCACCCTTCTAGCCATGCGCCAGCCCTCATGTGGCAGCCCGGGTGGTAGATACGCTTCTATGTGCAGAAAGTGGATAGGTAAGCGTGTGTCAAAATACTGTTGCAAACAGAAAATATATAAATGTTAATTACATATCTGTGTTGACATTTTGTATGGTGATCACGGCAAGTAGGGGGCCCGCACGGAGACTTCCGCTCCAGGCCTCGATAACTGTAGGCCCGCCGCTGAGTTATCGTTACTTTATTAAATATAACACTGAATTCGCCATTTTCGGATTAAGCTATAAAAAGCTAATAAGGATGTTTCTTCTGCTAATAATAAAAATCGCTATCAGGTGACACGTACTTTGAGTCGAATGCAGGTTAGGAATAGTGAGTAATTTATCAGAAATCCTTCAAATTTCTTGGCATGGTGGGAATAATAGCGATGTGTTTATCATCAAACACTTGTTACTTCCGGTTTTTACAATTTATATCAAACAAATATATATAATGATAAATAAAACACTTAATTAAAGATTTTTAATGTTTGCTTATGATAATTTGATTATATGTCGAGTTTACATAACAGAAAATTGTCTACTATGTCATTTAACTATTTACTGTACGGAATTGTTTCCAAGCATCTTTCCGAAAACCGGTGTAATCTATCATAAAATTTGATTTATTTTGGCAAATAAAAGGATATTTTCTTCGAAGATATTTCGTAATTTTAAAAAGATCGTTCGATGGCTACTTTAAAACATTACAAACATTTACATAGAGATTCCGCCAAATTTAATAAAATATAGAAATAAAACTTTCGAATGTTACCTGAAAAGTTTTCTTCCTAAGTAAGAAAGTACGTTGAACTTTCCTTCTTGTTCGTTACTTCTCGGTAGATTGGAATACATGACCATGATACCACTAAAAGTAAAAAAAAAAAGTTAACAATAAATAACTTTCCACCATAATTTCTATGTTTATCGGATAAAATTATCATTGTTTACTTAGGAAAGACCTCATCCGTATCGACATCGTCTAGAAAATTTATGCATGGAAGAAATATTTTGATAACAACTAAAGATAGAGCAGTTTTTTTTTGTTATTGTCTGAAGCGTAATATTCAACCTTTCATTCATATAATTAAATAATTTCGAAAAATTAAAAAGGAAAGTAAAAATAAATTTAATTGTTCGAGTCGCGACTTGAATAATTAATCAGTTGCGACCGTGACAATAAAAACTTTCTGGGTACACTAGCGTGAGATGTCCAAAGCCATTCGTAGAAAAATTGCATCACCAACAAATTTCACTGGCTCTAGCTATAGTTTGCTAGAACATTTTTCACTTAATTATTTTAAGTATTGAGAAAAACAGGTTTAACGAGCCTTGTTTTCGTTCTTTACAAGGTGCAAAATAGAGTTTTTGAAAGTTTAATTATTCTACATTAATTTTTAACGATGTAAATCGTTTAATTATTCGATAATACTTAAAATTTGTATTTATTTATTAAAATTTCCTTTTCGTTAATTTTTTTCTTTGTTTTTAATAATAAAATGTCTAAAATTTAAATAATTTGAATGACTTGAAGTCACTGTGGTGGATGAAGACAAAGACGATGGTATGTCCTCCAACCAGTTCAAGGACTCCGAATTGACATTAAATTTAAACAAATTTACTTACACGTGTCTAGATGAAAAATCATTTAAATTCTATTCGTGCAGACTATCATTATAAATATTACCGATTCGACGTCATAAGACGTTACCTTTGTTATATAATTCTGCAAAATAATAACAGGTATGTTTCGAAACATTCCTGAATTGGAAATAACTATATATAAGGATTACATGGATTGGTTATAGTTGCTAATTCCAACTTTTACTGTTTTTTACTAAAATGCAAAACGTTACGAAACTATAATCCTAGTTGGTTACGATAATTATGAAATTACCAAAACTTCGATCTTATTTAAAAAACCATTCAGAAGTGTATTGCGTAATCTTATACGACAAAAAAATTAAGGTACAATTGTTGCCCTACTGAAGCACGGCGAAAGTGGTACAGATCGAAAGGAGGGGCCGAAACAGGCA
>WUQG02434210.1:0-37233 GCA_011317285.2 Androctonus mauritanicus | reverse complement strand
GGATAAGTGTGCCTGGAGCTAAGAATTCAATCGGACCGACCAGCCGGTTCCGCAAAATAGGATTTAAAATTAGAAAGAGCGTCGGAACTAAGGTAAGCCATGTAACCGGACCTCGCGTCTTCCTCATCGTCACGAAAAGGTCGAGTAAAAAAGGGAAAGCCAACCAGACTACGATTAAAACCCCACACAGCGCCAATTATCGAGTGGAATAGAAAGCCAGGTTAAGAGACGGACACAAACTGACGGACGACTAATTAATGGCGGCTCGCTACTTAATCGATGCTTTTTATACAGTTGGCAGTTATATCCTCTCTTCATTGATGATTTAATATACGGTAGTAGTCCCCAAAGTGTGACGCGCGCACCCCTATGGATGCGTAAGTAAGAAATTTTCGGTGTGCACGTTTTTTTCTTCGTATCTATTGTATGGACTGCGAGTTATCATTATTTACTGTAAAAAGGGTGGATGCTATTTTACTTTACCGTAAAGGAGTAGGCGATTAAAAGATTGGTGACGCTAATTTAAAGTATTTTTCAAATTTCTAAACTAGCGAAAAAAGGAAGAATGGCCGATCGGATGGAAGTGGCCGACTATTTTCATTTACGGTCAGGCGCCGAGTATCTCCACCATCGCATTCTTTATCTATATCTTTATCGACCCGATTAAAACAAATACGGTAATACAAATTTCGTTTTTACGCACCAGACAATTAAAAAAGGCTCTTCCATTCGATTGACGTTTGCACGTCCATTCAACGGCCTGGACAGTTTAACTGCCATCTACTGTGAAGAATTCATATAAGACTTATAGCTATAACAAAAAGTTAACAGGCCACGGGCCTTCGCCTCATTTTCTTTTATCGAGCTTAAATGGTTAAGTGAGCGTAACTGACGCGTTGCCATCCGGTGCGTTCTATATTCATCCGTCCCTTTATACATAAATCTATATCTTTTATACCGGATGGAAATAGTTACTCCAGGTAGCCGTGGATAAAAATTTAAAGACGTCAATTACTACCCGATTGATACAGGCCAGACGGAGACGGATGGACCAAACGGAAAGGTGAAACTTGGATTTATTTCCCCGGTAAGTGACGTTCTTCATTAACCCAACCAGGCCCAATGGATGACATCTGGCGTAAGTATGGGGTTGACAGAAGAATTGTGGGCGCCAATTAAAAACCCGCCGGTAATCGGGAGTAAGGACAAGGTAAGCGGCGTTACCGGAGGGGTCATCCATCTCCACTCTTCTGTTGGTCGTTAATGACCATATAAGTACCGTATTGGCTGTCAGTCATCTCCAAAACAAGACATACTTCTATTTCGACTTACCTGCAAAGAGAAAGAAAAGAATTATAAACACGCTCCATCAACCAACTATAGAAATATAAATGTATAGAAAATTATCAGAGGCGACCAAATTAAAAAACAAAAAAAGTTAACATTAATAGTCGGACGGAAATCAAATTAGAAGAATGCCTGGGGATTTCAAATTCAAATAACGTCTTAATTATTCATCCAGTGCGGAGAGCCCGATGGGACATCCCCCTTTAATTTTTGATGCAATTTTCTCACTGTGGGTCGAAGGCGGAAGCCAAACCATCCTCCACTTCCCCCCTACTCGGCGTTGTGATTAAATACGTGTGGTGGGAAATATTTACACACAGGCTAGCCAGAATAGATTTCTCATGGCTCGCACTCCTTTCGACCGGTAGCCTTTCACCAAATCTTTAAATCCGGGATCCACCAGTCCGGATTTAAATCCGTCCGTCAGCCATTTTGGGTCGGGAGACAGTCGGACCGCCATCTCGGTCCGGCTTTTACACCAGGAGACGGCCGACGGAGAGCCCAAGTCACCAAGAATACTTCATTCTTCCCCCTTTAAACTATACGTGCCTAGGGGGGTCGGTAAAGAAAAAAGAAGTCGAGATGTTTGGTGCATAAGGCCGGATGTAGCCTTTTCCCTAACCATGGACAGGTCAAAATACGTTAAAAATGGGAAGAATTTTTGGCTGCGGATCAATAACGTTTCCAACAAGTTTAATTAGCGCCGAACGAATATTAACTTTTAATTATTGTATCGTCTCCATAAACGGTTAGCGCTAATCGAATTTTAATAATGGTGGGTTCCACGCGGCCATATAACAATATTTGTCCAAGTAGATATTTTTGAAAGTCTGCTACTAAAAACCCAGTCGAGGACATCCGGACGTGGTCTTAATCCCGAGGCCCAGTTCTTCGGGAATAGTCCGGGTCTGACCCGTCGAACCCCGTCCTTTCACCTTCCGGCCGACCCCATAATGGATGCTGGCCAGCCGATGATTGGGTTATAAAAGTGGCCGCCGCCAGGTATAGAATATCCCATACGCGATATAGGGGTTTAACTGAGACCAACCTAACCTTAACCCCGAGTTCCACCACTAATTGCAAATCTGGTATATTGTACTTCGATGGGAAACGTTATAAGTATACACAGGAATCAATAATTGTCTAACCGGAATGGGCTAGACTAGATATACTGAGTTTGACTGGAAAACGGTGAAATCTAAGTAATTATCATATTATTATTATTTAATAAAGCCTGTAATATAGTAGGATCAGAGGACTACCGAGGGCCAGTGCGGGCATTCTGCCATAGCAATAGAAATATAAATCTGCTTATTTTCTAAAAACCAAGGATGTGTCCGGCTCATTTGCTTCTTACCAGCGGAAGGGTTTTTCGGCCCATTGGTGGGTAGTGGTGACCGTAGCCATCAACCGTGGCGGTAACTGGATTGAGACGGCGCCTAAAACGATGTAATTCGGTGGGAAAACTAGTTGCGAAGGAGACGATGAGGTGCAGCCGTGGCTACGGTCGCATCCAACTTCACTCGACACTTCTCCATCGTTCGATAACCGACTTTACTGGCTAGGCTTTTAGCAGTAGAGACAAATAGTCCATTCACCACAGGCCAGGCGTTGGAAAGAAGAGAGTCGGCGGCCGAATAACCACCATTGCGCTATCAATTGCGCACGGATCGCGGATCTGACACGCGCTAGCCATCGATCTACGGCCCCGCCTCACTCCAGTCATCAAATGGCCGAGTAAACCATAATATTTTTATATCAATATTTCCAAACGGCCATCAGTGTGACGTCACCTTTTCCCAAATTTGTTCTCATCCCCGTCATAAAAATAAAAAATACATTTTTCTGTTCGAACATTATCTTTTGAAAAGACTGGGTGGGTCTGGCCAGCCTGTTTACTTCTTTATCCAACAGATGCGAAAGGAAGATAGAGTAGCCAGAAGTTATCAGCTGGCCAGAATCACGGGCTAAGAGAAAAGAGCGCCGGACCGGCTGATGACGTATGGCCGGGCCAGCGCTTTCCGGTCACGTGATATCGGATATGACCGACTGAGAACAGAAGCCAAAGGCGCCGGCGCCGAAAGATAAACTCGACTCTCCTGCCAGGACGGGCTTTCCTTATAAAAAGAAGAAAGACCCAATGTGTAAAAAATAGAAATGACGAAAATTAACAGTAGCCAAGTTAGAAGACGGACGGCATTTAGGTGAATTTTAATTTTGGTACTTTCCGTGATGGAAAGCGAATAAGCCAAATCTTAATGCATTACCGTTTAAAATTTGAAAACGAAATCCGGCGGAGTCAAATATTCAAATGATGGTTCAAATGCCAAAAAGATAAATTCTGTAACCCAGACACGGGTTGTTCTCGGCCCTCCGGCTGCCATATCTGAACTTAACGGTAATGCCGTATATGGAACCAACTACCGGGTGTCGGCGGAGATAAAGGCCAGGTGAGAAAAGATCGCGGGTACATCCTTTGGCTCCCCGACTCGGGGCCACCACGGTAGCACTCGACTCCGTTTAATCGTGTCCTACGGGAGGTTAGATAGCACCAACACAGTCGGGGTGAATAAATTGAGAAATATGGTGGATATGGGGAGTTAATGCCGGTGGTACGGTGTACTCCAACCCGTTATTCGTTTATTGGTGATGCCACCAAACCAAGAACGTCCGAGGATAGATAACTCTTCCATCGACTTCGGATATCCAAAAGTATATACGAAGGTTTCGAAATTGAAACTTAACCACGAATAAAATATGGTAAAAAAATTAAGATTCAAATATAGGAGACTTCAAAGGGAGAAAAATTATAAATACGGTAAATAAAAAACTGACTTCCTACCACTCCGGCAGAATTTAAGAGGATGATAAATATATGGTACTGTATACGAATTTAGAATCAGGTCCCGAATGACGTAGACGGTAAGAAATATAAAAAATAATATAGAACGAAAGAGAGTAAGCCGAGCAAAGAGGAAAGTTAAGGAAGAATTTACTATATGAAAGACCGGCAGATAATCAGAAATGTCAATACTAAGAAGCGGAGTAAAGAAAAATCGACAATTACCAATAATTAATAAATATAGTAGAAGACAGTATCGATAATATATAAATTATCCAACCCTTTGGCTATGTGGTAAGAATTGTGATAATTATGGCGGCGTAGAAAAGGTTTGGTATTTTGATGGTATTTATTGTACGATAAAAAATTTCAGATATATAAACGGCACAATTCTACTAACTACAGCCTCAGCGACCATGGATACAAAATCCAGTTTTACCATAGGAAATATAATAATAAAATAAAGCTCAATATAACTATTTATTGGTAACTACAATTATCAAACAGGCATTTGAGAAATACCGGTACGCAACAAGTCACAGCTGGGATTTTTGGCTGAAAGCTAGTTTTTGTCTTTCTTTTTTTCCGAAAAAATGGTCCGGTTCCAACCAACCACTTTCCTCTTAGTCATATAAGAATTATTAATAATAAATTGTATGGTATGGTAGGAATTTACTATACAAATTAGTAAAGGATAGTTTCGGCCACTTAAATAAATGTTAACGGCAGAAAATTTTTCAGAAAAATTAACAGTAATTTTTATAATATGTTATGATGGATCCGTTTCCATTCCACGGACCCAATCTACGCGAAATTTAAGTTTAGACAAAAGTGCCACTTAAATTTTTGGCATTTCGCTATTCTGATATTTTGTTAAAATAACCAAGAGGAACGGCTCCATCCGATGGACGTCAAGTTCCACTCATTTATATAGCGTGGCAGTTCTCTTCCTAAGGCTTCAATTATATATTACCGAGATCACTCTTATTTCTGGGATATTTTCAACCGCCTATCAATTTTTTCTTAATTTACTTTAGTCGACAGTTATAAATAATTATTCGGACACGGATATGGCCCAAATAACAATATCGAGTGGCTGGAAGTAAGACCATGGTCGTCTATTCTTGGCTAGTTTGGTTGGGCGGCTGGTTCGTTCACCCTTTCCTTCCACCGGCCCACCGAAAAATAAGACAAGGCTACTCCGGTAGGATGGCTTTACCTTACTCTAATGATCCGGGTCGCGGAAAACCTCTAGACAAGAGCTAGAATTTTCGATCTCAAAATTAGGCGGTCGTCTTTTAACTAAAGACGACCGCCTAATTTTGAGATCGAAAATTCGGGACTGGGAGTCTAAATATTATAGAAGGCCTAGAGAAAACCTACACCACGAATAACGGATAGATTTAAAGAAGGCTGGGCCCGCGCCATCGTATGAAGTCGGGTGAGTAAAAGTGGCCTCAAAACCCCTAACACCTAACTACGGTGCTGGAAGATGATTACGCCACCAGTCAGAATTTTTGCATCTACAGCATTCTCGCCAGAGGGGACAAAAATCCAAAACATAATCGGGACTGGGAGTCGAAATTTCCCACGCCAGGAAAATTCTGCCTCCAAGTTTCGAACCGATTTCCGCCCTCCGTTCTCGAAATTTCCCACGCTACGAAATTTCGAGAACGGGAGGCGGAAATCGGTTCGAAACTTGTGAAGAAGATGGCATTCCGTATAGGACACTTAGGAAGGACTAACAGCATTTTTGCCACAGAGTATCACGGTGTAAAACCACACGTATTCGGACAAATTAATTTATACTTATTTACCTATATAAACTTAACACATACAGAAAGAATATCGATTATTTTAACATATAGGTAAACAACGGACCGAGGCAATTCAAATAAGATTTCGGTGGTATTTTTCCACCAAAATACTCGAGTATCGGGGATAAGACGGCTAAATATACAATTATTTTAAAAGATTATAACTCGGCAGCCATAGTTATTTCCAGGCTCTGAATGACGTTATACAATACATACAACACCAGTTTCAGCGCCAAACGAAAATACTCAAATTTAAGTCAGTTTGGGAATGGGAAGGAAAAACTCCGTCGTCTAAAATCTATATTTTAAAAGCTGACCATGGAGTACTTTCTGGTAATAAAAATAGACTCCGTTATATGGATGGATAAATTCCAAATAGTACAGGGAAAATGTCGCTATGCATAGTAAACCACATCTTCCAAATAAACAGACGGATTAAATAGCCAAGAAATAAAACCACCGACTTATCCGGGCCCCTTTGTCTACCACCGAGAATAAGGACGGTCGACCATTTTGCGTAGGTGCGAGTCTCACCGGGCGAAATCTTAGCGGGATTGGTGGGACCAGACTGGGTGGCCGTCTAGACGGAAACTAAAAATAAAGAAAACAATTATAAAAAGCTAGAAAATATAAGCGAAACCCCAGAATAAAAAGAGAATTAAATAAAAGAAGAGCGAGAGAAAATACGGTGTACCGTAGATGGAGAGCGAAAAGCAAAAGAATAGGAGAAGGAGTAAAGAAAAGACAAACGGCGGAATTTTAGGCTGGACGACACGTCGAAGATAAGAGATTTTCGGAATTGGAATACAGATGAGGCGACGGGTGTCGGATCGACATATCCGCGCGCCTCCTTATCTCCGGCAAACACGTCCGCGCCAGCAAACTGTTATCGGCGCAGTCCCACCAGCCGGCCGCCGCCATTCCGCACCGTGGCTCCGGGCCCCGACCCACCCAAGGCCCCCGCTAAACCGCCCACGGTTACTAGCCACGGGGCCCCTTTCTTTTCCACTCCTCGCTTAAATATCTCCGGAGAAAACCGGAAATTCTTTTGGCCGCTTAGAAAACGGCGGACTTTCCGTCGACCAGGAGAGTAAGTTAATTACAGATGGAAGCCATTTCCCCTCGGACCGGTACACGGAAACACATCTCGATCGGAAAACAAAAAATGTTTCTGCTTAAAACAGCCAACAGAGATACCAACCGGGGACGGGAACCAAAAAATAAAGTAAGAAGAAAGCGGCTACCGGGGTCGGCCGGGCCACAAATCCGCTTAAATTGCTTATTAGAAACAGGGAGTAGGGAAACGGGGACGGACCGGTGGGCGACCGAGAAAAACCCAGACGGAGAAGATAAAAGACGGAAAACCGTCCGACCTGCGCCTTCTACCTCCTCCACATTATCGACCTAAGTGTCGGAAGACAGCGGCTCCCCCTCCGTCCGACCGGCCCGTTCCCGGGGTATATTACGTAATAACGTCTCCGTTTTCCGAGAAGAAGACGAGAGTGGATAACTTTGATCCTTTAATGGAACTTTAGCCCGGAAGACGGAACCCCAGCCTCTATCGTTAGCCCGCCCCGATACGGGATAAAAGTTTCCGTGACGGATTAGTCGGCCTATTCGCCTCGGCAAAAAATGCAGATAATGCGTTTCCCTCTATTTCTCTTAGGAAAATGATGGAAAAACTCTTATTTTCTTCCGGTAAATAACCCAGCGCACACTCCAGAGTTTCCGTCTCCACTTCCAGCCGGGCTCACTGGGTTTCCGGCGCCGCTTAACCTACTGGGCGGCGGAAGGCCAGACCCTTACGGCCACCGGGCCCCGGTTTTCACACACCGAGTAGACACTCCGCCCCATCCTAGAAAAAGTGCGGCCCAGACCCACGGAAGACTCGGAGGGCCGATGGAATTAAAGAATTAAAGGTGACGGTCCGTCTGTGACCTATTTAATTACCAGCTATCCCGCCGACAGTAAAACCACCCAATCTAGCGGAGATGAGGCCTCCGTTCGGACAATCGGATACCCACCTTTCGACTTTATTAAATCTTAAACCGAATAAACGAAAGCGCTTACGAAGTGTTTACCCGGAGCAGCGACAATATACAGGTTGAAGAAAAACTTGGTGGTGAAATTTTGTGTACTGATACAGGGCGTGGAAACAAGTCGAAAATGTCTACTGAACATACGATCCCACCGTTTTCGAGTTACGACCTTTTAAAGTTAGCCAATCACCATGGAATACGCAAAGCGTCATCACGCGTCGCATGGCTCGCCTCTTACTACCGTCTTACAAAGTTTGCTCTCCGCGGCTTCCACCCGGCCTACCGCTTTTCTCAATCGAGTTAGTTTGGAGAGTAAAGATGTTAGAGCATCCAGTTTCTAATTTAGAAGTCTGGGTTCGAATTTTGGTTATGGAGTGTATCCCGACGCTGTTCGATTTTATTCCCGTTCACTCTCCGAGTTTATCGCTTTGGTCGCTTTTTATTTCTGGCCACGGCCACAAGGACAAAAAGCGGCGATAAAAGAACTACTACATTAACAACAACAATAACAATAATAAAAATAATAATTAAGTGAACCAATTAAGCGGCGCGTAAGAAGAAAAAAAAATAATGGTAGGCGCATTTTCTTTTTAAAAATGACCAATGGCAACGGTAGTTCTTATTTCATTTGGCTGTAATGAAATAAGACAAAAAGTCCAGTAGGGACGAAACTTTTAATCGTCGTTACAAATTTTATAAGAGAATTAAACCTTAACTTTGTCAATTCAGTTTTTCGAAAAACAATTAACTTTTTATTACAGTTTTTGTAAGTCAATTAGCACGCGACAGCCAGTGACGCCCAGTGTACTCGCCGGTAGTTGGCTAGCTTTAAAGGGTCATAACTGCAAAACGGTGCGATTTAGATCATTTTAGATGCCCCGTATCGGTACACAAAACTTTACCATCAAGTTTTTCTTCACCATGTTTAGAGAGATTTCAAAGTTAAAAATTTAACCCAGAGAATTTGAATGGGATCTATCGGCTCCTTACTTTAACCGGACCGTAAACCCGCAGCCACTTTTCGCTCCCAAGAAGATTTCGTCGGCCGGTAACTTTTATTCGCAAGCGAGTGGGCGGGCGGGAGCCTCTAAATCCCTAATTGGGCCGCCCAATTACCAGTAACGGTCTCAGCCTCCGATTTTAAAGGCTTTCTTTGGCGGCCGGCGCAAAAAACTTGGTGGGTTTAAAAATCGTCTATACCGTAGGTAGAAAAGGGGGTAGAGTGACCGGACCTTTCCATTATCCGGCTATTTAATAACCCGAATAATCGGTACGGCTAAAACCTCCCAACTGAACCCCGCCAAAGGTAGGCTAGGGCCGCTCTGGAGCACCCCACACCCGCTCTCTGGTTCCGGCCGCGCTGGCCAGAATAGGGTAATTCCGGGAGTGATGCCGCATTTTTGATAATTCTGAATGTAGCCCTCAAGGGCTAGTGTCGCTTCACGTGGGTTCAGTGTAAAGCGACAAGTTAGGTGACAGTTTAAATCGTAAATTATTCGCCATATTTTTGATGCGTTAGCTATTTATCGTGGTAAGTTCTTCAAATTTTGTGTCAATAATTATATGCTCTAGGTACCTACTCGCATCATAACGAAAAATTTGTACATTTCTAGCTGTTTTTTCTGATATATTATACGAATTAGAACTTCGACAAGGCATTGTGATGTAGGCAGCCATGTTGGTGAAATCACATGAGAGGAGAGAGGCGTGACGTCTCTCCCGAGAAATTGGAAGAGATACCACACCATGAACAGATGCCAATTAGAAAGATGCAAACACTTGCAAAAGATATCCAAACAACTCCCAGTACTTCCAAAATTTTTCAAGTTACTACTGCCCAAAATTCCAAAGATGTAGTTGATTCATCTTCAAAATTTCTGCATATCACATCCCCATTGTTTGATGTTGTCAATAAATAACGAAGGAAACAATCTGCTGAAATTTTAATATCGGAAGAAAACATGATAAAACGAATAGGAAAGCAAGAGAAAAAAGCCAGCAAAAACACAGAGAAACGAAAAGTGAGAGTTCCAAGAATGCTTACGTTCATTGATGCAGAAGAGAGTGAGGTTGAAAATTCATCCAATAATAAGGACGTAGATTCTAATAGTTGTATAGAATGTCGAGAAAATTATTATACAGCAAGATCAAAATCTGATTGGACCTCTTGCATAAACTGCAAAAAATGGCTGCATGAAACATGCACCATGTATGAAAAATTTTGTAACGACTGTGGAAGGAGGAAAAAACGAAAAGAAAATATGAAGAAGCAAAAATAATTTATCGGGAAAAAAAATCTATATTTTGTTTTATAACATTCGTTTAATTTAATAAATATGCTTTAACTTATTGTGTTATTTGGAATAAAATACAATTTATTCAAACTATGGCAACTCTCCCTAAACTGCGGCATTACTACTTAACTGCCTGGTAGAGATGCCGCATGAAGCATTTTTTTAATATCGTAATTTTGCACAGTTAGAATTGAAAACATAATTTTACAGGGTATACATAGATGCAGACAAGTCTATAGAAACACAAAAACGTTTTAACAATGTTATTGGTTCCACTGTCCGTGTGCCATACTCATTCATGGAAATGTGCTGCATCATTCCCGGAATTACCCTATGTGTATGTGTAAGGAAAATCTCTTTAAAGAAAACATTAATGCCAAGATAGTCTATTTTATTTAAAAATTTACAATTTTATACTATTCACTATGAATTCATCATTTGTCTTTTATTTTTTGCACTATGAACGGTTTATTTAAATCTTTTAATAAAAGAAAACACGTAAATAAAGTTTAGAACTTGATTTACATGATTTAGTTATTAAATCGTTTAAAATTATACTTTATTAGAGCTATTTAAGTTTATTAAAAAATCATTAATAAATATTTATGTAAAATTATATGGCTATTAATATTCTAATAATAAAGTCAATAAATAAATTAATAATTTTGGATTTACTTCATCAATTTAATTAAATAAATGCTAATGATCTAAAATTTGAATTCAAATATTTCATTTACTCGGGAATGATAATTTCCGAATTAGTAAATAAGGAACAATTCTCCCTATTAAATTAAATGTTATGTCCATAGATAACTGGTAAATATATTAATATATATTTCTAAACATATCTAGACAATTCTTTATAGAATATAAAATTATTTTGATGATTGATGTCCGATTTATATAATTATAAAGCTTTCATTTTGATGTCACATATAGAAGACATAACTGTCAGCCAATACTGCTATAATTATATGATAGTTGTAACTGAATAGACAGGTATTGTTCATTGAAGACGATAATCGAACAAATTGTGAAAAGGTGTGGCGATAAGTAGAGTAACACTTAAAACTTTTAAAGAATAGTTAAAATTTAACACATTTAACACCATCTCAAAATAAAATTAACAATATTATTGTTAAAAGAATACATATATATATATATACATATGTATTTTAGTTGCATAAACATCGAATTATTGCTATATTAAACAAGATTTATAAAGTTTTTTCTCTTTAAAAGCTTATTCTTATGTTATAAGACAATATTTAATGTTATCGATATTAAATTTTAAATAATTAAACATTCGAAAAATGTAAAATATTTGAATAAATTTACTTGATAATAATAATATTTTATCGATGAAAGACAAAATATTAAATTTATTTCTATATTATGTTTTAATAAAATTTATCAAATTAAATATTTATATTTTCTTATTTAATTAACAAATTAAATTCATTAGAAAAAAATAAATATAATAGGTTTAAATATAGTAATTCATTTTTATGATTCATTTCTGGCGCACTTTAATTGTTATTTTTATATATTATATAATGTGTAATTTTAAAAGCAATAAATCTTTAAATGCATGTTGCAGTAGTCTTATTTAAAGCAGAAAAAATAAAGTATATCCAAAAAATACATTGATTTTTGGATCTATTATATGAATATAATTACTGATTAATTGAGATGAAAGGTTTAAATGGGTGATGAAGTAAAAATTTAATAAAAAATTTATATAAAATGATGGATTAGAAGATTAAAACTAAACATAAAATTACATTTTAAGAAATTATTACGCTATAATAAATAATTAATAATTGTTTTCCCTATTTTAATTTTCTCTTGTAGAGACTTATCATCAGTTAAACATGAAAATATCAGTTGACCGATTAACAAAAGTATAGCCTTACTAACTTAAATATTTTATATTTTGAAATATTTTTCAGTATTAAAGGCAATTAATAAATTCGTAACATTAAATTATTAATAATTAAATTTATTTATATTAGTTTTCTTGGTATGTTAACATAATTTATTTATTACATTAAAATTTAAAAATTTGTTTATATATATATATATATAAATTAAAATATTTAGTAACATATTTTAATCCAACTAAAGAAAATTATTTATGTTCCTAGATTTAAAATTTTTATTAAATATCAAAAATTCAAAATCCTTCACAAACACGCACGGAAAAAAATAAAAAGAGAAAATAATACAATTCAACAAAATTCATAAACGATAACATAATGTAAAATAAAATATTTTTTACTTTTTTTTGCTTCTTATTTCCATTTCTTTCTTCACAAGATATTGTTTATGATAATGGAATGTTCATTCTCTCTATGATTAATGTCACGATTTGCATTGAGTATTTCTCGAAGAGTCAAGTGATATTTTGGATAACGATTTTTACTCCAAAAATATCAAATTTCCAACTATTCTCATTTTATTCTTCACGTCGGAATCGTCCAAGAGACAAGAGAAGATATTATCGTTCCAATAATGTTTCCTCTGTCCTCAAATTTACTGCCTCTCATAGGCGACTGTCTGTCTGCTGAAAACGATGTAAATAGCCATCATTCTCCAAGAAAATGAAAGTATAACGCTTTTATTCTCGCTAAAATAGGTGCTATTTCGAAGAGAGAAACGAAATTAGAAGAGGAGGAGGTTGAGTCTCCAATGAAGATAATGTTGTATAGAGAAATTTCAATACTTTATCTGATGGTTGTAAGATGATCTTTAAGAGTACTTAACTAATACACATCGAATACATTTGAATTTTCAAAGATAAAACTTAAGTCATGTGAAACCATTTATTATTTTGAATATGTTTTTAATAACTTCTTTCCAAACTAAAGTTCTCGTGTTGATAGCTCTGTCATTTATTTTTACTGCCAAAAAGTTAATTTCATATATTCATTATTAATTTATAAATTGTTAAAATATAATAATTTAATCCCGAAAACATTGTGTTTCAGATAAATATCGAATTATTCGAGCACGATAACGAGCTATTCTTCTCATTGTAGAACAGATACAGTATACTGTACTTGTTGTAGATTATTATTGAATCTTTGATTTGAAATTATTATTTAAAAGTAAAATAGTGAATATATATGGTCGAATAACAAAATAAAATTCTGGTAAAGTGATGAAATGTAACAAAATCTCCAAAAGTGGATTATTGGTGTACAACTCGTACCTTGGTGAGATCAAGTATATCCGATCAAACGTCAGTACGATTTACGAGAAAATTAGCTTGGAGCAAAATGATGTTTATTGCAGGTGACGCTAACGACTGACAATCTAGCTCCGGGTTTTATTACTCTGCACCAGAACTAATTAACTCTTACCGATAGCAAACTGTAAAAATGAGCAATCGAAAAGTGAAGATATTTTTTTTCATATAGGTTTATAGTTATATAGAATGCTAAAAACGCATATCATAGGAAAATCAAATAACACACAAAAATATGAAAAATATTTAAAATTGATTATCACTAATATATAGTTTACCAGGTCATAAGTTGTCAGGTAATAGTCTGTTAGTTATAAATTATTAAAAAAATTCTATTTGTATATCTGTATATCTGTTGATATCATAAATTCGTAAAAAATGCAGGGAAAAAAGAGTTTAGTAGCATTCTTTTTTTTATAGCTATACATAAGTTTGTGTAATAATTTACTTAGAAATTTGCTAATAATTGCTAAAACAATATAATAATAATAAAAATCATAAAATAATACAATAAAATCTCGTTAATTCGAAATAATTGGAACCAAAAAATCAGACTTCGAATTATACGATTTTTTTCAAGACATATCTTGTAAATAACTAAATCCTTTATTTTTAAATTCATAATAATATACATTATTTCTTACATATAGTGTGTAAATTAAGAATTATCTCATATCTGTAAAGAAAGTTTTTTTAAAACTTTTTAATATTCTGCTGATTCTAAATAATTTTCCAAATGATGACATTCATTTTAAGCACATAAAATCAAAGTCATTTTAAGATTTGTTATAAAAAAACATTGTATTTATTTACTTTAGTAAATTTTTACATATATATTTAAGTCTACAATTTTGATTTCAAGTTAAGACAAAAACGAAACATTTGAACTATTACCAAGTTCTTGAAATATTCTATCGTAATCACGATAATTCTTTTAGAATATAATCTATTTTTTACTGTATAGCAAAAAAAATCGAATATTTGAACAAAGTCGAATTATCAAACAATGGTTAGGAACGATTTTCTAATCCTATAAAGAAAGTCAGCAGGATGGCCCGTAGTAAAATGTTAGCTTATCACCTGGAGGTCCGGATTCAATTCCCGAGTCCATACTTCTACAGTTTTTCAGGAAATGTTTGGATACAGTTAGTTGAACTCCATTCTTCACTAAATGGGTGTGAACAACTGTTTCGGGCACAAGAATAGCTCGCAGGTTAAAAAGCGGTGTAAATACAATTGTATCAAAATACATTAAATAATGATCTCGCAGAAAAATTTCGTAGATAAATTAGGATATTAAATTCAAATTTACTTTATATCAAGCTATAGTAATAACAGTAAAAAGTACGATGAATATAAAACGATAGTTTTAAGTGATTTTTATTATTTATAATATTTTTAATATTAGAAAAATTATTGCTAGTTAGAGGAAAAAATATCCACCACTTTCTACGATGTTAAGAATAAAAAAAAATTGTTTCTGATTACACATTTCGAAAGCATTAATTTTTATTTAAAGAGAAAAACTGTAATAAATAATATTTATGTTACTTATACATGATGAATTGTCTACAGATTAAAAGAAATCGATTTTTAACTGTAACTACCATTCAATTAAATAACCACGCTGTTATTTCTATAACAAACTTCTAATATTATTCTTTGAAAAATCGATTTAACATAAAAAAAAATTATATGATGAACTAACTAATTTTTCTTTCACGCAAAACTTTTATAATTTGAATAAATTTAATTATAATTTATTAAATCTTTGAATAGAAAATGTAATTCTTTATCCTCCAGCTGTAGAAAATTAAAACTTCTGTTAGAAGTAACAATGAAGATAACTATTTATAAAAATTTTGATTTTTTTAACAACTTTTACTTATCAGAAAAATATTTTATTCCTCTAAGCAAACATGCAAATTTACGGTAATTTCTTAAAATGAGATTAATAGGATCGATAGAAATGCATAGAAAAATGATCATTTTTGAATAATCTTAGCATGTATTCATGAACAAAGAAAATATATTTTAAATAACATTCTATAAGAAAAAATGTTGTAAAACCTGTAAAATTAAATATTTTTTTTATATGTAAAATTTTAGAATTTTAAAAATATAATTTTATTAAAATAATTTATTTTTTATATCGGTTATTTTCAAAAATACTGAAATTTTTAATATATAAATTAGTAACAAAACTATAAATTTTAAATCTAAAAAATTTTTATAAATTTATTTTATTACTTATAAACCTTTTTATACCTTTCTAAAAGATTACCATCTTGTTTAATTTTTAATGCGTTACTTTTTAGATAATTAAAAAAAGAGAACAAAAAGAACTGCTTGAATCAGATATTATGCTAGGAAAAATATGCCTTCACTGATAAAAACAAAATCATTTTATTAATATAAAATGATTTTATATTTTTAATGGCATGGGTTAAAATTCATCATAATAATTTCAAAAGCAATTCATTAAACTATACAATTTTTTCATATTTATAACTTTTATTGACAATATATAATTGATAGATTTATCATTCTTGACATTAAAAATATAAACATTTTTTTTTTACAGCAAATAGTTTGAATGTTGAATGCTAGAAAAGACTTAATTTCGCTGAAAAAGACTACAAATTCTAAAATATCATAAAATTTTAATAATAATTTTGTTTCTAATATTAAATAAATATTTAAAAATATCGAAATGTTTTTTTTTAAATTATTTAGCGTACATATAAAAATATAAAATTTTAAGAATGTTGAAGTGGATTCTTTATTTTTAAAACGCTTTTCGGTCTTTATTTAAATGCTTACTTTGTCTTTCATTAATTATCACTTATTTACTCATTAAAATATTAAAATCATTAACTAAATAGCGTGAGTACAGTACTGTAATATATATATAAAGAGTAAAACTATACATCTATTTTTCATCTTTTTTAAAAATGACCAGAAAACACACAAACAGTGATGTAATAAAATCGATTTTTGGGTTAATTTGCATTTGTCATATGTTGAAGAGGAGGATTAGACATATTTCTACCAAACACAATAATTCACCTCTATTGGAGCGTATTACTGAGAAGACCAGCATAAACAATGTTACTTAATGGAGCAGAAAGTTCTAGAAATTAACTTTATCGATCGATAGAAAACTGTATGTCATTGTGGAATACACTTTAACCATTGGAAAAGATTCTCTTTTATCTTCTTCTTCGTCTCGCTTCAATCTTTCTTTATTTAAACAATCGGTTATGCTAAAATATACTTTGCTTAGAAGTAGAATACGATAAATGATCGATTTATAGTTCGTTTCTAAATTCGAACAATTCCCAACAGTATTTTTATCGCTCTTTTACCATTCTAAAATATTTAAATGACATTTCTGTAATTTAATAAGTAATTTCAACAGTATTTCTTATTAAGAAATTCAATATTAAAATTTGACAATAAAAAATAAAATTATTTTCATAGCGAGCATGATTAAATTTGTAAAATTATAATAGAATTTTCGTGTAATAGAATGCAAAAAACAAAAAAAAAAATTGCACAAAAATAAAAAAAAAAATACAATTAAGAATATAAGAAAATATAAAATGGTTTTGCCAATAAAACGATGAGTAAGAAATGATAAAAATAAGAAAGCAGAAGAAATACTACAAATAACGGTTAAAGATGTAACAAAAAAAAATCTGTACTTCAATTAACAGCAATAGCCAATAACACCGTATTGCAAATGACATTAAATGTTACAACAACCAAAAAAAAATCCGATAAATAAGATTAAGAACTGCAGCAACAATAAATGATAATATAATAAATGATTTAGAAATATTATTATAACTATATTATTTTTATTTTAATTGATTCAAAATAAATTTTTTGAACTAAAACATCCAATAAACACACTGATTACATTTCAAGATTCTTTATCCCAGTAGGAAAGAAAAATAATTGTAGGTTTGTATGAAATATTCTTAATTATACTTTGGGAAGAAAATTATGGTATTGTGACTTAATATCTCACTAAGGACTATAAAAGAGACTGTTCACCTGTCTGGAAAAGTAGTGTCGAGGCAATGATGATCCAATCATCTCCCAAATCACCAGCTCTTCAGGACACAGATGTGGTCTCAGCACTGTTTAATGAAACTATTGGGAATTGAGAATAAGATAGACTTAGTTAACAAAGTTGATGAAGGAAGTGCACTTCTTGCGCCGAAGGGGTTGATGAAAGATATCTACTTTAACAACTTTACAAGTGTTTCATTTTTAATAATTAATTGTTATTATTATACCTAGAGCACAAAACATCATTAGTTATTCTAATATTTATAGAATTATTTTTAAAAAAGTCGAATATATTTGAGAAATCTTTTGTTTGTTAATTAATGTAACTTCGGGAAATCGCCTGTTTCGAATTTATTAATATTGATGGAAAATTTTACTTTTAAAAATATTATTAGAATTTACATCAATACAGTAATTTTTTTTTATTATTACTCGATTTGATGGATAGATCAGATAATACGATAATTTTGCAGAAAATACATACAAATCAAGATAAGTTCTTTTTCTTATTTATTACCTTTGACATACATGATATGAAAACAAGAGAAATGATATCTAGACAGAAAAATAACAAAATTATAAGATAGATTTATCGAAAGAAGATCATGATTGATAGATGATGATGATTATCCCTCTTGTTACCCATAATATAGATAAATAAGCGATCGTTTTACCATCTCCACCATATTTTCTTTACTTAAAAGTAAGAAGAAATTGTTGATAAATCAATAACTTTTAATAATTATCTCTTTCAGAAAAAATTATATAGAAAGTTTTCTCATAAAAGAGTATTAATTCTTCATTCTTTAAACGGTGACATGCTTTATATCTCTTCTCAATCTTCATATCATATTGGTTATTGAGTAAGGAGAGACAACTCTAATTATCTTACCATTAAATGTCCTAATTGATTGCATTAAAATAAGTTTTTTTTTTTCATTTTAAATTGACCGAAGTTTTTAACTAATTAAAAGAATGAAATTACTTGTCATCGTTAGTAGATAGTATTTTACTTCAATACACAAAAAATCAACATTAAACGAGAATAATTACGTTGAAATTAAATATAAATTTTATTTTATTGTAAAATATTAAAATGAAAATTTATTTATTTTTATTGATTCGATATTTTAAAATTATATCAAGTAAATTTGCATCAAGAAAAGCTGAATTTACGAAAATTAAGTTTACACTAAGAAAAGCTAGATAAGAAAAATCTAATCTCTAAAAAGTGAACAAGAAAATTTAGTTAAATTTCAAGTAAGTAAAAAGTTTTCTTAATTGCAAAATTTATGCTGAACAGTATATTATTTTATCATCAATATTTGGAATATTTCTAAACACTGAATTTTTTCCAAATATAACGGATAAAGAAGTGAGAACGTACTGCTATATATGAAGATTTTTTAATAAATTCACATTTTATTTAATAAAAAATTCTATAAATAAATAACCTGTAAACGATCGGATTAAATTTTAAAATAATGAATACTTGGTAACGTCTCTAGTATAAGAAGCTATTGAGAAAATCTTTCTTATATTTTTTTGATTAATGGGATATATCAAAAAACTTATAAAATATAAAGTGCCATATATTTATTATGTCAGTATGAACTGTCTAGTAGAACGTCATGTAACACTTGAAAACGTACTGAATGACAAGAAAATGTCAAAAGCAAGCAGTAAATTTTTGCTGAATTTTAGTTTTTCATGTTTTAATTAATTAAAATTTTTTAACTGATAAGATCATCTTGATATTATTGAATTATTGGCAAAAAGGAATCAATGCAGTAAAACAAAATTTTGCATAACATTACCATCAGTTAATTTAATTTTAAATTTTTATTTTTCATGGATTCTATTTATTATAAACATTTTTTGTTTTAATTATATTATTAAAATGCTAAGAAATTTATAAAAAAAAAATTCTTTAGCTAAACAAGAAGTCCTTTTGTTCCTTATGAGTGAAAGTCACGTTCCGGTTTACATATTCTTGCAATTCAGCAAAATTTCGAAAGATTCTAATTGAGAATGATGCAATTTTCTTTCATAAATTTTTTCATAGTTTTATCGTCGTTTTCATAATTCTTTGTTTCATTGTAGTGATAAATTATAAATAGCACTAAATCGATTTTTTAAATAGTCAAAATTAATTTTTTAAAAATATCCAAACGATCTATAAATTACGAAATAACAGAAGTTAAGAAATAATGTATCAGTTTATATTTAAATTTTTGGCTTATATTTATTTATCTAAATATTTTTTATTTTCCCTTTCAAACGAAAAAATTATATCATCAACCAATTCTTTCTTTAGTTTAGCAGAGAGGGTTTATTCTTAACTGGTCGATATAGACCCCCAAGGATCAGTGGAATAGCGTTGGGGGTCGATAAATGTCTAGGGGTGGAAAAACTTTTAAGTTCGAAATCGCGTATAAACTGAAAGAAAGATAAAAATGATTTCTATTATTCGTAAATTTGAGAAACTATGACCTACAGTATTAAAATTGTGAATTTCTAAATGAAAAATATCTGATACTTCGCGATACTCTGAAAAGAGATTACTTGATTCATGTTCTAAATAAGTAGAGTACTGTACTATATACTATTGCTGCAACTTAGCAAGTCGATGCATTTCCATAAAAATGAATGTATTTAGAATATTGGTAATTATTATTTGCTAAATATGTGATTGTAAATGGAAGGAAATTCAACAAATCTGTGATGATAATCATCAATTTAAAAGTTTGGGAACTTCTAGTTTAACAGCTTTATAAAGTTGTGTTTTAAGAGCTTATTAGGCCTATGATGTAGAATATCTTTCAATGGAACAAAATCCTTCTACTTATATTGTGCAAAACATGATATCACGAAATCTTAAGCTTTCAACAAGTCCTCTGAATAAAAAATTTTTATATAGTCTGTATTGAATTCATATCATCATAGTGGGTAAGTTTCTGTTTGTAAACATGCTACTTTATGCTGAATTTCGTATAATAGAAATCATATCTAGTTTAAAGCATTACGATACAGAATAACGTATGGTTTATAGATGGAAAATTCATTTGCATCCTAAATGAAAATTTTCTGGAAGTATATTCAGTCTGGAGATTTCTAATCATAAGCATTAGCATTACAGTAACTCTCTGCTTATGACTTTTATGTTGATCTAGTGGAAAGATTTGCAAATATTCCTTAAGTTGAATGTCATAAACCCAAGATTCATAACATTTCGCTGTATTAACATTTTATTTCCATTTCTAGTTATAGGATGTAGTAACTCTTCCATTAACGAAATGAAAACCTTTTCCCTCAACCGGGTAATATTACTTTTGTCAGTTCTGTACCGAAAGTGACATAGAGCGAAACGAAAACATAGTTATAAAAATATGAAGAGATTAATATAAAGGACGAATTCATAAACGTATATTTTTTGCTGTTTATAAGTTTTTGCCATGAAAAGGAACGTTTATGAATTCGGAAAGTTGATATATTGATATAAATATTTAATATAAAATACTTCATCGAAAGACGAAGTAAAAAAATCGAGTAATCGATTTTAGAAAATTGAAACATGTAGAAAAAATCGATAGAAAAATCTCGTTTTTGTAAAAGGTTTCGTTTACTTTAAAAATATGTTTGAGTGGAAAAAATACATTTAAATTCTTATTTTAACCATTATTATTTTTTTTATAGAAAAGTGAATTTAATTGATTTTTATTAAACTTACATTCCAAATATTGCTCCATTAAGATCTATAAAGCAATCTCAAATGTCAAATAAAATTATCTAAAATTTGAGAGTTAAGATATTCAATGTTTAAGATTGTTATATAAATATATGAGCAATAAAATATATTATAAATATTCTGCTTTTTTATATTTTAAAATATTTTATGATTGAAATGGGGAAAATTAGAAACAGAATTAAATAAAATTTAATAAAATATTGTGCATTGAAATAATAAAAAGTTCTGAAAATTATCTACATAAATAAATAATTAATAAAAATAATATTTCTATCTTTCAAATATTTTTATTATTATTATAACATTTAAATAGATTTCGAAAATTTTACTATCAAATATGTTTTATTTGACATATTATTAAATATTTTCTTTTACAGTATATATATATATATATAATGTTAAAATAGTAAAAAAAAAATTTAAAAATTGAATAATGTGGAAACAAAGCCTTAGGAATCAACTAAGGATCCCTTGACGTGTGTTTAAGAGACAAACATTGCCTAAAGAGAAATTGCAACCAAAATGTAGACCATTGTTGTCCGGATGTACTTTGTACGTGACAGCTTCCAAGAACAGAAAGAAAAACGAACCAGGCAGAAGAAGAAAAAAAATTCCTCCAAGGAGAGCACACTGATTTGAAATCACGAAGTGACCGAAGAAGATTCTGCCTTTTTTTAACCAAAAACTATGGATATTCTAAAGTCGTTGACGTTCAGTTATATATATATAGATATAGAATGTATATATATATTTTCCAATATCCAATATTAACGCATTTTTATCAGATGTAGTCATGGATATTGTGATCTCATATTTTTATATTAGAAAAAAAATCTTTCATATTTCAATATCTAATATTATAATATATTTATATTGAAAAAATATTACTTCAATTTTAAGTATACTTAAACTATATAGGCCTATATACTTTTTTATTTTTTGAAAAAATATTTTAAGCATGAATGGGTAATTTATTTTCCTGAAAAAAGAGGAATTTTATAAAGATTAGTCCTTTTAAAAATGCAGCATATAAGAAAACTTTTGTATAGCTTAGTAAAGGAAATGATTGAATAAAACTTTTTACTGCTATTTTTGGCAGATATTGTGGGCTCCTATTCAACATATCTACTAAAATATCAGAAGTTCTTTCTTATGAGGGGAATTTAATGGTATTTTTACTGTAAAATCTATTCTATAGAAGAAAAAGCAAATAACATTAAAAAGAAATTAAATTGCATATGATTTTTAAAAGAATGCTTTTCGATTACATATTTTAAATTTACTCTAAAAATTATTTTAAAAGAATTAAAAAATAATTACATTATTATATATAATAAATAAAATCAAAATATAGTAAAAAACAAAAAAACAATATCTAATATTTATTGTGTCTTTACATAAATAAAATAATCACAAATCCTATAAATGTTGATGTTACCATAATAAATAAATCAATATTTGTAACAGTTTCTATATTTATTTTTCTTTACTTTCTATTATGTTAATTAAAAGTAATCATGAATATAAAAGATAAAATATTTTCTTTTCAAAAACAGAAAACAAAAAATATTTAAATCAAAAATTCTGATAAATACAGTATTCTTATAAACATCAACATTCGTTGTTAATTTTCCATTTTAAATCACTAAACCTATATTCTACTTTTAAATATATTCATTCTCACGAGTGACGATCGAAAGCCATTAATTTAGAAAGATGCACATTATTACGTGAAGAAAAATATTATAATCATCCATGCAACTGTAAGAGCTTACCATTATTCTTATTTAATAAGTGTAAATAAATCAACGATTCCTGTTTATAACCACTAAGAACTATTTTCTAAATTACAACAAAAATTTAAAAAACAAGAAAAGAAAATCAAACGTCAATATATCCATTAAGTAATTACTAAAAGCAACAAAACTTGAGATGATTTAAATAATAATATCATTATTATGTGTATTTTAAGAATAACATCTCATCATGTATTAACCTTTTATTCGTGTATTAAAATTTTTATTAATGAATGTAACTTTCTTTTATTACACAAAAGGGCACGATGGAGATGAGTTGTTGAGATGTGTATCAATGTACAGTAAATATAAAAAGCACTCAAGTTAGATACATGTTTGAGATGCACTTTAACACTTTATGTCAATCTATTCTATAATTTAATCCATTCATTTATTCACGTTAATAATATTTTAAGTAATAGGCGTATAAAAAAAGAAAAAAAAAATCTTATAAGAAATACATTTTAACATAAATGTTTAAAAATATAATTTATAAAAATTATAGAATTCTTACATTAAAAAAAAAAAAGATACGAAATATATGGAAAGAATTCACTGGAAATAAAATGCTTGTATATGTGAAAGCATGTTAAAACTAAAACTTTATCAAAGAATGATGGAAGTCGAATAAAAAATTTTATATTTGTTAAAAATGCATTAATTTGAATGATTTCATAAATCGAAAATACTCGTATATAATTTATATATATATTTTATTCCTCAATGTTAAAGCATTGCTAACATATGATATTCTAATGCAAGTTTTAAGTTGTTTTTTTTTTATATTTTAATATTTAAAAAATTATTTAAATATAATTTTATGAATTATATCATTTTAATGTATGTTTTTTGTTATTACAATTCATTAATAATATAATTTATTAATGTTATTTAATCTTTTTTGTTCTAATATATAAGTATGATATAATAAAAAATTTATTTTAATAACAATCAATTTACGTATTTATATTTCATCATAAAAACTTTTTTAATATTAATTAAATTGATATTTTATATAAATTTTTAGTTTAAAATTTCAAGAAAATAACTTCATATATAAATCAAATTTTTTATACCTTTCATATAAAAATTTGTTTCCCTTCTGTTTGAACTCAGGACAAAAATAAATATTTACATCTTTTTTCCAGTGAAAAAAAGAAAAGAAGAAAGGAAAAGAAATTTTATATTCAAGAAAATAAAGATGTCAAAGTACGCTTTATATCAAACAAATTATAAATGTCAAGAATCTCATATTAATTTCAACTTTTTGAATTTATGAAAAACTTTCTTTAAATATTTATTTTAGCAGCGTAATTTTTTAATTCTTCGCAACTTTAAATTATTTTTTGAATATTTTACAGTAACATTAATAGGAGATAATAAAAATAAGAAAACTGATATTTTCTAAATTTTTCTATAATAAATATTTTTTCTTAATTTATGTTGATAAAAAAAAAAAAGAACTGGTAAAGTAGTTTCTTTAAGTGCATCAGTTCAAACTGTATTCTACAAAGTAATAGTCTCTAAGGAATATATAAATATTATATAAAATGAAGCAATAATATTTTTAACTATGAAGAGAATATATTTATCAGAATATTTAGTTGCTTTGAAAGCTCTATTCTCATTAGCTATGACAGCACTTAGCTCTATATATCCTTGGGGAAAAGGGATTTAACATCTTCACTGATTCATCAGTGACTAAGTAGTTCTTCCTAAACATAATTCTCATTTCCTATGATCATTCCTTATGAATAATCATATAAAGGAATTAAAAGTTTAATAAATTTTCTCTGGTAATATATGTTTAACCTTTCAAACTTACCAATTTAAATGAAGGAAACGTAAACAACAAAATTTAAGCCTAGAGAAACTTTCATACAAATGAAAATTAGTCTGAAGGTTCCACCCATTGTTTGTTATATTTAAATCAGCCCGATTATATTATAGAAATCTTTTACATTAATAAAAATTTACAGAGAAAAATTCGTATAGATGAATTCAAAAAATTCCATATACAAATTATTATTTTAACTTTCTACAGTTGCATTCAACATCTCGGTCACTTCTTATTCAAACCACAGAATACATTCAACTTTATTTTCTTCGCTGACTCACTAAACTAAACTAACAATAAATTCAACATAAAGCGAATTTTCCATCTGAAGTCAATTTCAGTTGCATAAACGCTTCCATCAAGTAGAAAAGGAAGAAAAAACCGAAAACAATCGATAAATTTATGTAAATCCTCAAAGAAGAAAGAAAGAAAAATTCTTAGGGTAGAGATATAAAATCTTCTTTCTTGCATCACAGATTTATGTACAGACTTTCACCAAGAAAAATCATACTTATTTGAATTCTTTAGAAGTGTTTTAGTTACTCACATTTATCGTTACTGGCATGCAGAATGACACTGCCTTTGCCAAAGTAATCTAATTTTCCTATCCAGTTCTCTTTACCATCTTCTTATCCCGTACAGGACTGCCGAGTCAAATCAATTTAACGCATTCAGCAATGTACTCTTCGAATTTCAAACAAGTCGCTACTTGTTTTTCATTTCTCGTCTTTTTTTCACAGTATTATTATATATTCACTGTCATCAGTTTTACTGGAATATTTATGCCTTAAGAGAACAACTTCTTCATTCTAAACTATCCTAATTGCATAGTAAAGGACGACATCATTCACAAAACATCTGCCGCTTACTGTATCCATTAATATAAAATATTACTAAACGAAATTAAAAACTGAATAGTTTATATGATGATAAACTTTTTTGCTTTTTTAGTTATCAGTGTAGTTTCTTTATTTATTTTTTATTATTGTGGCATTTACTTAACAAATTTTTTGTTGTAACACATAAGCAGTAGTTTATTACTTACAGATTTCATATTAAATCTTTTTCTAACATCTGAATCAATAACGGAAAATTTTAAAAAGCAGAAAAATCTGTAAATTTCTCAATTTCTCAGAGATGAATTTTAATTAAGCTTCATTTTATATAAAATATAGCATGTAATAAAATTTTTTATCTTGCTTTAAATGCATTCGATACACTTAACTTAGTGAAAGATGAACCTCGCCCCTTATCAATCGAAACTCATAAATCTCTCAGCATGATGAGACAGGCATGTAAATCATGGACACTCTCGTTCCATACAACACTCCTACCTCCAAGAACTCCCTTAAACTGCTATATAATTATCATTAATTCAATAGATATTCAAATATTTGCATATGATATGCAACTCTTCATTAAAGGATATAATTAGCAGATTGTTATTAGAAATTTTGTGAAAAGCGAGATTCTTAAATTTTACCAGAAGTTTTCCTATATGATTAATATAATTTATTGCATTCATTACTTTCCATTGTAATATTGGAATTATTTAGCAGTGTATCACTCTTCTCTTCCATTTGTCAACAATCTATTCTATTCTTCTGGACCATTCAATGACTGATTATCGATCATTGATCTTTTGATTGATGATTTCACTCCGCGCTTTATTCTCGTAATAGATTTTTTTTATGAATGTAGAATATTTTTTTCTTAACGTTATTTGCCTTTCCATCAATAAAACATCCAATTCAAACTTTTATAATGACAGCCGTTTTAATGATGATAGAATGTTTCTCAACCGATTCTTTAATAAAAATTTCTTTAATTTTATCTCTTTCAATTTTATTCGTTTATAAAAAAATGCATGTCACTAATAAAAATGTCCATTTATTATAAAATAATTTTAAAACAATTTGTTCATGATGTAATTTGTAATCATTTTTAATACAATGATAGTAATTTATGTCTGAATGTGATGAACGATGTTGTCATAAACCATTTAATAAATACCCATTTATAAAAATAAATTAATTATTCAATCTGTATATATGATAAAAGAAATATAACATTTCTTACTCGAAAAGAAACTTATTCATTTTTATTTTTAATTCGAGAATTTTTATCTAGAATTCATGAAAAAAATTTAAAACAAAAAATATAAAAATATTTTCTTCTTTTTAAATAACCACATTTTAGTAACATTTTATAACGTTTTCCTACCTTCGCTTTCATATTTTGTTTACTAGGATATATTTTGTGAGCAGAAAAATACTTTGTTACATCTGGAATGGAGTAAAAGGACAATTTCACCCTTTTGTCTCCACCAAGTTCCATCATCGAGAAGATTGACTATTGACCATTGGTCAATCTTTATGGGCTACATCTACTACTTTTCTAAGCCAGACACGTCTGTCATTGCTTTATTTCATCCAAATGTCTTGGGTTGTAATAAAAGCTCCTATTATTCGTCTGAAAGAGCATGTACTCGGGATTCCCAAGACGTTCAGATTTATGCTTATGTTTGATGCTACCTCATTTCCAACTATTCTCTTCTATAAAAACCTCAGGTTAATCCCAGTCCGACCGTCCGGCGTCGGATGACCAGCAAAGTTTATAAAAGGCAATAGTTATATCTTCAAATTTTCTACATCTACACAATCCTCTCATAAATATAGGGAAATTGGTTTATAAAAACAGAAATAAACGTTGTAAATGATAAATAAATCGTTGATTTATAGAAAGTTGGAGAGAAGACATTAAATGTCAGTTTCTTTTTAAAAATAATAATTCATATGAGAAAATTTTTATATTTTTTTACAAAAAAACTTTTAAATTTAATAATTTAATTATAAGTGGTATAAAGGATTGCAGTTTATTTATATAAGCTGAATCATCTTATATCAAAATACTGCAGACAAGATGTACTCATTCTGAACTAAGCCGGTAATTGATGGTTTTCTTTTCTCCTTGGATAACTCAGAAAAACATTGTTGGGAAATATAATGCTTCTTTTTTTTGTAATAAAAGATTTCGGATAGATTTTTAAAAATTTTCTCTATGATTTTGTCTGAAAAAAGATATATATATAAATATATAGTGAGCTTATAAACTTATTTCTATTTTCAAAACTTCAAAGTTTTCTTCCTGGTAAACAAACATTGTACAAAAGATATTACAGTATTATTTTCTATCTAAAAATTTCAATTTATAAATATATTTAAGTTCAAGAAAAAATATTTTCTTATTAAAAATTTTTAATTGGTTTTTTTTTCTTTATAATGTTATAATAAATTATTAAAAACAACAATTTCGTAATAATATATTTTAATAATAAAATAAATATTTGTAAAATATAGTATATTGTAAAATAGATCATTATAAGAATCAACTGTATTTCATTAATATTTGTAATTGTAATTAAATTAAATAGCAAAAATGTTTACAAAATTAAATAAAATTTAATATAAGTAGTTTTCAGTTTTATTAAAATAATTAAAATGGTATAATAATAATGTATTAATTAAGAATATAATATTTAAAACGTTTTTTATATAAAATTACCGTGTGTTATTTTCGTTAACAATAAAGAGCAGAAGGTACATTTGAAAAACTAACTTGACCATCTTGACTAACCAACTGATTACATACTGAATAGTACATTTATTCACAACAAAAAAATTAATATAATATCTTCAGTTAGCTTACGTAGAATAATTATTTATTAAGATGTATTAAAATGAAAAGTAAATAAATTTTTTAAAATCTCTGTTTAATATGTTTATATATATATTTAAATATTGATATATTTTTATTGCAATTGATACGAGATGAACAACTGTTTTCAATTTTTATCAATCAAGTTAAGTGGACTATTCTCTTTTTTTTTTTTTCTGAAAGAATAAATTTTTATTTCAAAGAAATATATTTTATATCTATTTTTATATGAACTTAGATAAAAATCTATAATGATATTGCATACTTAACAGCAAATAAATCCGTTTTTTCATTTTAGATCTAGTAGAAAATGGATTATATTATAATTATGGTAAATCTGCTTGAAGTCTAATGCATATCCTAGAATTAGACTGTAGTATATATGATAAACCAATATTATCCATCAAATTAGATAATTAAGGTAACTAATTAAATCTTAAATTAGCATAAAATGTTTAATATTAGTTATGAGTTATTAGGTAACGTCTAGTTAACTATTCTTTTCATTTTACTTGAAAAATTTTTGTGAACCTACTTTTTCTTTTATTCTAGAGTTAAAGCAACATGATTTAAAACTTAAATATTGTTCACATGAGACTGTAAATAGTGAATGCTTCTATAGTATAAACTAAATGTTGGTTTATACTTTTCAGACAAAATAATGTGCAGCATATTAAAAGAGAAAATATTTTACTTATTGAACTATATATCATGGTTATGCTCAATATACCCGAACTTTACATGAACATTCAAAGTACACTTTTGATATAAACTATAAATAAGATTTTTATGGATACCTTCCAATGTATAAATAAAATATCTTCTATTGTTTATATTTTCAGTTTTATGTTATTGATTTAAACACTTTTATACCCTTCAGCTATCTATATAGATTGAGCAATACGAAATTTTTAGAATTTTATGAGTTTGTTATGATCCATCATAAGAGGATTTTCTTGAAATTTTATGTATATAATGTACTGTATTTTTATCATATCAATTTATGGATGCATCGATGTACTATCAAGTTTTATTTTGTAACTAAATCAAAATACAAAATATAGTAATTTTTATATATTTAAATAAAAAATTATTTGAATATCTTTTATGAAAAGAATTTAATACAATTTTGATATACCTCATGATGATATTCAACAATATTAATGTTATACAAATAAAGGTTTAACAAAATTTGCAGTTTAGTTTTAAAACAATTTAAAATAGCTATATATTATATATTAATTAATAAATAATATGCTGATGAATGAACGTCAAACATAATTATTTATATATGTTTTAAAGAGTTTAATTTAATTTGAACAAAATTTTAATTATTATATTTAAAATATTATTATTGAAAATTTTTAAAATTTAATAAAAATGGTAATAGTAATAATTTTTTAAATATAATTTTAAAAAAATTTTTAAAGTATACTTTTAAACGTCTTTGTTTATATATATCATAAATTAAACTTTTAATACAAGAACTTGTTCAAGGTTAAAATTGCAATTGCATTGATGAAAGTATAGAGAAGATGAGTAACGATGAGATTATCCAATCATCTATGAACACAAAAGAAAAAAACTAGGACCTTTCTCATGTGATTCTTTCTTTGAGAGTAATAATCCAATTTATCAATAAAACTCCACTTTTTTCTCCTCCTTTTTTTATGTATGAACTTCATAGAGAAAATATTTCCATGACAAACAAAAATTAATCAGACGTTCAGAAAAGATTTACATCATCAAGTTATGAAATGAATGCTCAAGCAGCAGCCATTTCAAATAAGAGATGAAAATATATCTTCACCACTTTCAAAACATCATTCTGATCTGTTGAAAACATGCAAAATGTTTTCCCATTTATAAATATTACCTCGGATCTTGGAAAGTTTTAATGCAATAAATCAAGAGTTAAAAATTTGTTTAAAAGTAAAAATAAAATTTTTTAACGCACCACATATTTTTTAAAGAAAAATGTGTTTATTTTTATTAAAAATTAAATTCGACTAGAATAAATTTAAAAATTTATATTTTAAACTAATATTTATAATTTAGGTTTTTTTAAAATTTAAAAATATTATATATAACGTATATATATATATATATAATTTATAAAAAAATGGTAAAGTAGCATATATAAAAAACAAAAATATTAAAATAATATTATTATGTATAATAAAAACAATAATTTACTTATATTTATTAAAGATTTCTTTGTTGATGCAGCTACACTGAAGAAAAACATACAAAAATTAATTCTCATGCAAAGCATAATATTTTATTGATTAGAATATATATTAAATTACATTAGTTTGAAAACTTGCATGCAGAAGAATTTATAGGAATAATATTGATGTATAATTCATGCGCAGAGATATAGGCATTACATATACTCAAAATTTTTCAAGATTTATAAATGATATAATATACATATTTACAAGAAGTTTGTAAGTAATGCACGTATATAGAAACAAAAAGCATCAATATATACGTATGAGGAATTCACAAGAGATTTTTGATAGCAAACATACGTAGTGAAAACAAAGGATCTGTCATTTCCATACTATAAAGATTTAAGTCACTATAAGAAAATCCAAAATATTTTCAAGACGAATTTGGAATAATCAATAGATTTATAATCTATTGATTATTCCAAATTCGTCTTGAAAAACTTTCGTGTTTATATAGATCCAATATCGAGAAATTTTAATGATAAAAAATATATTAAATTTTCTTATTATTTCCATGTTTATCCGTTATTGAACTTAAAGGTAAATTAAGAAATTTCTCATTAATCTAGGTAATAAACTAAAATTTTTTTTTAAATATTAAAAATAACATGAAGATGTTTGAAACATTTAAAGTTATTAAATGTGAAGACATACTGAGTAATTAACATTATGATCTATGTTACCTGATGTTTTATTTTTCAAATAAAAAAAATGATTATAATAAATTGCTTAATTTTATAAATATAAAAATCAATATAACCGTTTAAGACAGTAATAATTTTTATAATTAAATATTTGATTACCAGAAATTAAATTAATTATATTTTGATAAAGTTATTAAGTATTTCACAAGTACTGAAAAATACTGTACATTTTAATGTAACTTTTACTTAATATTGCACTTAATTATAAAAGCTAATAAAAATATTATTTTTAATTAAAATTTAGGAAGAAAAAAAAAACATAATAAAGTTTAAATGGAATGAACTTTTTCTTTTTTAACTTAGCTGCTTTTAATTAAATTTTTTAGAAGAATGAAAAAAAAAAAATCCGTTAGAAATAACATTTCGCAATTACTATTTGATAAAAGAAAAAATAAAAGAGAATTAGAGAGATTACTTCATAATAAGACGGACTTTATATTTTGCGTCATACGTACGATAACATACTGCAAATAGAACTGTGTATTGTGTATCTTTACAATGTATACGAACTTCAAATATCAAAAAAGTAGAATGAAATATACTCCAGTCAAAGTTTCAAAAATCGGTATTCTATTGGGAATAACAAAAGTGAACTTTAGGTGAGAAAAAATGACGTAAATCTGATAGCTTTGGAGGACTGAATCCGCAAAGCTACTTTTAGGGTCACTCCCTAACATTTTAGCTTCAGAACTGAAGGTGGCGTTAAACAGATACAACATTTCCCTCAGGTTTAAAGATCGAAAGCGCTCACATATACACACACTAGAAGTTTAAGGTTTTTTATTCATCTGGTTTGGTTGTAAAATATGATATAGTTTTTCAAAACCATACCCGGAACATATTGTAGAGTATATTGTTGCTGTGATGTCTCTTAACAGAGTTATGCGGAAATGTTGCAAGTCATCAGCTTCACTATGTATATATTATGGATGTTGTAAGGGTTTTTATAAAACATTTTCTCATAAAAAAGATATGATAAAAAGAACTTTTTTAATATTTATACAAAATTTATTCGGCGTACTTTTTGTTATTACCGTAAGCTTGACATTAATTGGAATAATAAATTATTCACTGAATACAAATAGTACAGTACTGTATTTAGTAACGTTAACATCACGGATGTTTCTGCACAACTGTTTTAACTTTGCGATGCCAAATAAGTTTTAAATATATTTTATTTTTAAATAAACTAAAATATTCGTAATATTGATTTTATATTTAAAACAAATCTCAATATTAAAGCATAACAACTTTAAATTATATTTTAATGCGAAAGTTTTTTGTAAATATGCATAATTTGGAATTATATATATTATGATTTTACAGGATTATTATTAAAGAGAAATTACAATTATTTGTTCAATTAAAATGAATATTTTTGTATTATATTTATAGTTACGTATATAATTCTGTTTCAAAACATCAATTGCAGTGAAACGCAGAAGAATGTCTTGGAAAGTACTACATAAATCTTACTTTTACATGGGCGATGTCCTTATATTCGAGTTTCTCCATTGTGCTAAATTAAATTTATGATGGGCATATGTCATTGGTAGCAACCAGCAATATCTTCAAGTACAAAAGCTTTAGCAATTAATGTCAAGTTGTTATTTCAAGCGTTAAATTTTTGGATGAATAAAAGGATGGAATTTCTTCATTTCTTACTCAGTAAAATTTTCTATATTGAAATAAGTTTTAACTTTTATAAATATTGATGATTTATCACGTGTATCTACAAATTATATATTTTTTCGTCTTCACTTCATAACTATCTAATGAAGTATAAATTTTGTTTAATTATTTTTGTTATAAAATTTATTTGAACATTATTTTCAGAGGAAACTCTTAGGAAAAACTCAAAATTTATAAAATATTTTCTGCAATTATTTTTAATTATATCATATTTTTATTATAATCGTAGTCATTACTTAGACGAATCAAACAGTTCTTGTATGCTAAATTTTCACAAAAGTCTTTTTTTTAAGCGTAGAAGCGTTTTAATAAAAATTTGTAATAGTAAATAATTAATTTTAAGTAATATTTAAAAAATAATAATATTCGATTAGGAAAAAATTTCAGAGCTATCAACTATAAAGCAACAAGAAATTTTATTATTTATGATAATACTCGTTAAGGCGAAAAACATCTCTATTAAGGATTACTTAGTGTAATCAGTTTGGAATTTCAATCAGTATAGATAGAGTCCATCGAATTCAAGTTTGCAGCATCACAAGAAGGATGAGAATACGAAGAGAAATTAAAACGCCAATCGATATTTAAACCCATTATCTCACTTCTATTTAGTCCCTTAGATAAGTCTAATACACCATTAACTTAAGTGCTACATAGAGGATTCGGTTCTTTGCTTCTTTTTTCTCCCTTTCACCAAAATACTTTTTCTTTTCTCAATTACCTAATGATACATAACGAAGCATTTTTTCCCACTTCCTGAAAGTTTTCATTAAAATTACAACCTACCAGGCTCTAAAAACCGATTTTTAAAAATAATCTGTTTTATATTAAGAATTTTAAAATTTATTTTCTTAACATGCGATAAATATTCTAATCATCATGTAGGATATAAAATAACGTCAATTTTATAAAAAATAAAAATAAATAAATAAGTAAACCTGCGATCGAATGTATGCAGTTATTTCATATTAATTTAACCATGCAGAAAAATAATTATTTTTATACCTTGCCATACTAATACAATCAGATCAATAATAAATTCTTAACTAACAAAAGAATTAACGTGAAATTCAATTATTTTCTTAATCCTTAATTCACAGAAAGAATATCAATTATATGAATAATTTAGTTTTTATTGCTTAAATCTATAAAACTAAATTGATTTAAAAATAAATCTTGTACCTTTTAATACGGCACTATCACTTAGCATATTATCGAAACTGTGTTAGGATCTAGTATATTATTTTTAGCAAATATTTTCTCGTAAAAACATATAATCCTTTCAAAAATTATAACAAAATAATAGCGTGAATACTGATTAATTACATAGCCTATATATGTATATCGATTTATTTTTTTATTTTTAGTTATTCAAAATTAATTTATAATTTTTATATTAATTTAAAAATACAGTATACATAAAATTTCCGTGAAGAAAACAATTAAAAATTGAATAATAGTAAGAAAAATAAATAGAATTATTCGATTACATTTGCCAACAATACAAAGAAACTCTCCATTAATAAATATGTATAAACTTGCATACATTTTAGCTAATTTATAGAAATAACAATGACATCTTTCCGACTGTAATATGCAAAAGAAATTGAAAAATCGAAATTTACACATGTCAATAGTGAATTAAATAATTTTTGTATCATTTATAGCAACATAATTTCATATTTCTTCCTTCTACTGTCCGTAAAATTTCCATATTCTCCAAGCATCTGAGCTAAATCTTCAATGAAATTCAATGTAACTGGGAGTGTTTGTAATGCAAACAAATTATATTCTCCGGGGAAATGGAAATTCGATGGAAATACAGCAATGTCGATTTTTAGATGCGAAAACTCTAGATAGAAAATCTCCTGGTATTTAACGAGTTTTGTGAGTGGTAGTTTGCAATTCCTTTTCTTATTGATTTAGTCCTTCTGTGTTGACCTGCTAATGTGTTTATAATCCCTAAATAATTTTGCTTATTTCATCCAGAAATAAAGAAAATGATTTTTTTTTCTTCTTTTATTCTCTACCTTGAGAGGAAGTTATGAATATAAAAATTGATATTTATCAATACTTTGAAGTGTTTATTGAATATTAATTTCCTTTTAATAGTTTCTAAAATATGTGTACTTAATTATACGATATTGCTATCACTACTGCAATAATATTTCTAATAAGTAATAAAGAAAACAACTTGAAACAATTGTAAAATGCTGAATTAATTTTATAATGTATTCTACATAGAAAAATTTACTGTTTTAAACTAAAACTAAAATGACATCAATAATTAAGCTATAATGTTTAAGTTATCGTGATTAGGTAAAGAAAAAGAAGAACTAAAATGTTGGTTTTATAATTAGTAAATTTTCAAAAATTATGAGTTTATAAATCATTTATGTTATCAGTTATTTTAGTATTTTAAAAAAAGATAGAAAAAAAAAGTTTTTTTTGTGATAATTACATCCAGTTTCTCACTGATTTTAGATAAGTGATGTAATATTTTAAAAATTATCTTTATCTTTTAGATTTTAAAAAATATTTTCAGGAATTGTCGACTTAAAATATACATACAATATTATCACTAATCTATACATAACAAAAAATTTTTCTAAACAAATTAATTTAGTTAAATTATTGTTAGTTTGAACTTAATTACAAAGATATGCTGTTAATGCGGATTTTTTATAAATACATTTCCTTTAAAAATAAATAAATAACTATTTATTAAAGATATAATTAAAAATATATCTTTAATAAAAATTTAAAAATATTCCGCGCAAAATTAAAAAAAAAAACATTAATTAATATTCGAGTAATTAAATAACTGAAAATGATTAATAAATTGAATTAAGTTAATTCATAATTTTATGCCATTAAAATATTTTTTGATGGGAAAAGAGACTGTGCAGTAATCGCAAATACAATATTCAGTTTTTTTCTTTAAATTTATTCTTAATTTTTTATGAGCAAAATATTAAAAAATGAAACAATTTAATTAATTAAATTATATATTCGAAACAAAAAATCTTGACTTTATTATCGTTCTTAATAAGCAAAAGACAATTTAGTAATAAACATTTTAATTTATGTACTTTACTAATTATACTGTTTGTGTAAATTATAAAAATACGACAGATAGTAGCGAACACAAACAATTTCTCTGTATTTTATAAACAAAAATAGTTATGCCATAGTTACGTTTTAACAATGTCAATACACACACACGCACTAATCCACACGTGTAGCGTGTATAGATAATCCGAAGATAAACAACCATCTAAAGCTGGTTATGGTAGGATTTATCCGGTGGGTTATGTTGGTCATTTCATTAACATGATTACTTTTATTATCCATTTATACATCTAATAAAAGTAATTGAAATTACTGTCTTCATCCTCTCACTATCTTATTTGTTACATCAATCTCACATAACTTGGGTGTTTACGAGGGCTTTTCATTTCATAGCTTCTATTTTTGAAATCACAGTCGACCGAGAAGAATTACTTCTAGACATTTCACTAACCTTATTTTATGAGTTTTCCTCATGAAAACATTACAGGTGCAACCATTTCCGTCTTATTACTCTCTACTATTCTTATCCCATAAATATGACACAATCACAATGGCACAATGCCCCATAAGGTAATTTATGTAAGGAACCTGTATACCATTTCCTATTTTGTCGCTTCTACTTATTGGATCACCGGACGACTACAAAGAACTACCTTTCATTACGTCTTCAGATATGATCTCCTAACATGAACCAACAACAATGCCATGTGGCACCCCTGCTGCTATCCAGTGAGAAAGTCCATCCTCACTACTAATAAGCTTTC
>WUQG02434199.1:0-14077 GCA_011317285.2 Androctonus mauritanicus | reverse complement strand
GAAACAAATTTCAATGGAAATTTCACGGGCCTAACAAAAAACTTCGATATACGGAGAATTTCGATATATAGAAGTTCGATATATGGAGGTCCGACTGTAATATTATTTTACTTGCTAATGATTCAAATTTACTTGAATAAAATACATTTGAAAAATCAATATTTGAATAGAAACATTTTATTTGCTAACTAAACAACATAACAACATTCAGAAATATTTCTTGTCTTATGTGTTTTTTATGACAAATTAGAACAAACAGTATTGATGAAATTAAAATTTATACAATATTTATTTACAATATTTACAGAAAAAATTACAGTATTGTATTAAATTGACTCAGGTAAAAAACACTGTACAATATAAAATTTTAATTTTTAATTATTCCATTACTTACACCTGTTATAAAAGAAGAAATAAACAAATTATAAAATATAGTAATAATTTGAATTTTTTTTTACTTTTAGATGATTAGGATATATATAGTATATCAGAAAGTCTGCCAAATAATTTTTGCATAAATTTACCACTCTTAATATGTTGTTATATATATATATATATATATATATATAGTAACAGCAATATTTTATATGAATAAAATAATTAAATATTGTACTAGAGATTTTATATTTATTATAAATAAGATTATTTTTAATACATAATTACTATATATATATATATAATTATTTTTGATAATTATATGTAAACATCAATAACATTCCTATTTATAAGAAATAAAATGTCTTTATAAATTAATTTATATAAACAATAAGCAGAATATATATCAGAAATTTCAAAGGTTTTCCTCTAACATTATTAGAAAATTGTGGAAACCCTCTTATAACACAGTACTTCTACAATATAGTTTTTACTTAACACATTTAGAAAATTGCATTTACTCTCCTACAACACACAACATTTTCATTAATTTTGGTAAATTCATACTATGGACACACATAAAACCCATAAAATGCAATCATTGAGAAATACCTTGCTAAAATTAGTCATAAATACAATTTCACTAGTTTGCCACCAGAGGGATGATATGTAGTCTATTTTCAATTTCAGTTTGAAATTGAGTTAATAAAGGACCATTGAATATTTTGTGTTCCAAATGTTCAGTTCTTGAATAAAAAATAAGTTTTTATTCTTCAATAAAGGAATTGAAATAGAAGAAAAACTTTTTATTTATAAATTTTTTTGAAGATGTGCTAAGGAATGATTGTTTTGTAGTGGATTGTAGCGGGTTAGATTACAGATTTTGTAAAGAGAGAAGATGATAAACTTTAAATGCAGAAAAAAATTCAGAAAATGAAGTTGATATTGTTAAAAAGAAAAGAATGTTCTTATTTTAACTGAACAATGCTAAGGATGATATAATTATTAAATGAATGTTACATAGGTTGTATACTTTTTTCTTTATGTTTTGTGATATTAAGATTCTTAATAAAAATTAAGTTTATGTGGAATTAAAGTTACTTGTTTTTAATTGATTTTGAATGTAACTCCCTTTTTTGTATTGGCTCCAGGTCTCATATATCATGGTTTCACACAACACAGCATTTTTTAGGAACCTGTCTACTGTGTTATATGAGGAAACTAGAAATTCAAATACTGTGTTAACTATATTTGAATTTCTAGTTGAAAAAACATAAGCACTTTTATGAAAGTGTCAATAAATGCCTTCAAAAATTAAAAGAAAAATAGAAATAATTTCAGCAGCCAAATTATTCTATGATGATTAGATGATGTATTTAGCAATATAGATACACATCATTTTGTTGGAGGAAAATAAACTCAGGAATCCAGTAAAATATAAATTACTAAATATGACATATTTGGAAAATAATTAATACTATATCCTAAGAACTATTGAAATGAGCAGTGCAAAGATATATATAATTTAATTTGGAAAAGAATACAAAAAATATAAGTATCCCTCATATTACACAATGGATAGGTTCCTAAAAACATCATGTGTGAAACTGTGTTATATGAGACCTGGAGCCAAAACAAAAACGATAGTTATGTTCCAAAACCAATTAAAAACAAATAACTTTCTTTAATTTCATATAAGAAATTTAATATTTATTAAAAATATTAATAACATAAAACATAAAGAAAGAAAAAATATGTATATGTAAGACACTAAAAAAAAAAAATATATGTAAAACAAAAAGAAAGAAAAAAATATACAGTCTCTATAACATTCATTTAATAATTATATCTTCCTTGCTACTGTTCATTAAAAATGAAATGGTTTTTTTCTTTTCAACAATATCAACTTCACTCTTTGAACTTTTTTTATATTTAAAGTTTGTTAATCTTCCACTCTCTTTCTTAATAAAACTTTCCTGTGAAGAGGTTTTTCAATTGCATAGGATTCAGTGTGCTGTCTCCACAATGCATCAATGCATTGTGGAGACAGCACACTGAATCCTATAATATCCTAAATATAGAAGAAATAATATCCTAATATTATATACATCATTATTTACAAAAAATAGTGATGTATTATTATTTATTTATCATTTAAAATAATCAGTTAAAAATAACACTATGCATCATATGATCAATAAAAGTTTTATGCTGCATATGAACTCTATTTGTTATGAATGTGTTTAGTAAAATACAAGTTTTCTTGGCACAAAAACAAATTGTATGTATTTTATTTTAATTTTCCACATATATTATAAAATTGCATTTTATGATACTTAAATAATGTGGAAGATTGAAATAATTCAGCAGAAAATATATAGTAAATATAGATCATGCTAATCATGTTTAAATCTAAGCAAAATTGTAGACTTCTGGTACAGAATGTCATTATATAAATTAACTTTTATTTTTTATTAAATACTATATATACTTTTGTGATTGATATTTTCTTACTCTGGAGCTAATAAGGTATTTTTATAAATATGTAAGATAGCATTGTATATTACATTCAGTCATTCATAAAAACCTCGTTGTTTCAAATAAATAAATTTGTTTCCTTTTTCCATAAACAATAGAATGTTTGAATATACATATAAAATTTATTTTTTTATATTAAATGCATGTTGTCCATAATTTTGAATTTTTTTCTTTTGAGTATTTTATGGTTCTTCTGGAGAAATTAATTTTCCAATTACCTCAATTAATCAGGAATCTACTATATTTTATAAAAAATAATAATAATTATACATTGATTGAACTTATTAACTGCATATTTTTTATATATATATAAAAAAAATATATATAAAATATTTAAAATTTAATTTCAGGCAGATAATTTAAAATCAGATTGGAAAGAGAATATTCTTTTTATTGCTAAGGTGAGTTTGAAGTTTTATTAGATTATAATTAAATAAATAGAATTAAATGGAAATAATTATCATTAAATTATACAGTAGGTCATCAGTTCCCAACCGGTGGTTTGCGAACCCCCAGGGGTTTGCGAGGTATATAAAGGGGGTTCGCGAAAATAATATTGTAATGACGGAATTTTAAATCGCTAACATAAAAAAATAACGAAATAATAAATTTGCATACATATATTTATTGTACTGTTAATAATTTCAAATAAAAGTGTTCTTTAATAAGACAAATATTGAGAAACACATTGGACCATGAGCACCGAAGCGACTTAAGTTGCCGAAAAAGGAGATGAGATGGGGTGGCCCCTAGTACATAAATTATAATTTAATTATTTAGTTTTAATTCACACAGGCGAATGAATAAATGTATACATTTTTTCTATCATTTTATTTATTGTAAATTAAACATATATAGAGTAAAAACTGCTATTAAGAAAAAACCAACAAACGTGCGCATGTTTTTGACAACCCTTAAGTGGGTAATTTGTATTTTCTAAAGGTGCTTTTATTTCTTAAGAAATAAAAAAATAATTGTACTATTTACAGTTATTATTTTATCTTCATATGCTGTTTTTAAATAAAACTAAAAGATTTAGAATAACTTATAAATTATATAAACACATTATAGCCAAATATCGGGTATTTAAATTTGAAATATTGGGTATCCGTCACTTCAACCAAACAAATGTTATTAAAATTATTAAACATTAAAAAGTAACTAAAATTAATGAATTCCCTAGAGACTAGCGTTAGCCTATCAGCATGATTGGTTTATGCGTTTAGTTGCATGCAGACTTTAGAGTTAGATCCTTGTTCACAACTGGGAGAGTAGAGTCGCATTAACAGATGTTCGTACAGACGTTTGTGAACCCTGTGTGATTTAGTTCGCGATTAGTAGTATGCTATGTTAGCTTTCTTTAGTGAATTTCTTCTCCTGTAAATAACTTTTAATAATTATTACATCGTAATTTTATTGTAGATCGATGGTTAAAACGGGTCGTTTAGTCGAATCTGACAAAATGCTGGACAAGCAGTCAATTGTTCTTCAACTTCAGCATCTGATTTCGAAACAACACAGGGTGCTGATACTGAAAGCTGTAGTGAATTATCATCTCACCTGACTAAACATACAAAAAAAAAAAAACTGGTGAAGAAGGTGGGAAGAAAAGGAAAAAGCGAAAATATGACAGCGACTATTTACAAATAGGTTTTTATTTTACTGGAGAAGAGTCAGAACCTAAACCGCTTTGTGTAATCTGCTGCTTGCCAACAGCAGTTTAAAACATCACTTCTTCGTAGACACCTTGAAATAAAACATCCACCACACAAGGATAAACCTGTCGAATATTTTAAAAGAAAATTAGCAGATAACAGAAAGTGTAGTGTCTCTTCTTTCCTGTCAGCTTCAAATAAAAATAGTAAAATGGCCCTTGAGGCCTCATTTCGAGTAAGTTATAGAATTGAAAGATCTGAAGAAGCACATACAACCATGTGCGAAAGATATCGCAAAGTATATGCTTGAAGAAAAGGCAGCAAAGTAAATTGACCTGGTTCCTTTATCAAACAATACAGTGTTGCGTAGAATTAATGATTTGGCAAATGATGTGGAAAGTGAACTTTGAAGAGAATAAAATTGAATTATTTTGCGATCCAGCTTGACGAGTCGATATATCAAACATAGACAAGCAAACGTTGCAGTATTGCTTGTCTATGTTAGATATATATTTAAGAATTCCATTCAAGATGTACTTTTTGCAAAACCTTTGAAAACCTATACAACTAGAGAAGGAATTTTTGATATTGTCAATGGTTATGTCGAAAAAAAATGGAATAAATTGGTCTTATTGTGTGGGTGTGTGCACAGATGGTGCAAAATCAATGATAGGAAAATTTTCTGGTCTTGTGGCGTGGGAAAAGAAGATCAACGAGAAAATTGAATGGACTCATTGCTGTATTCATAGACAAGCATTGGAATGTAAGCGTATTTTATAAAATCGCGTGCTACAAACTACCGTCTGTTCCATGCGCTTTGTGAGGACGTTAGAAGCCATCACATTTCTTTACTACTTCACACAGAAGTTAGATGGCTTTCCCATGGCAAAGTTTCGACACGCTTGTTTGAAGTGAAATCTGAAGTTCAAGCATTTTTTATTGATCATCCATTTCATTTGTCCTCTTGTATATTCGATATTCTTTGGCTGCAAAAGTTAAAATACTTAACCTAACATCTTTTGTAAATTAAATTAATTGAATCTGTCATTACAAGGCGCGGGTGTCACTATTTTCAGTATACATAATAGAATTGAAGCCATGCTGAAAAAGTTCAACTTTTGGATACAATGCTTGCAGATGAATGAGTACGAATGTTTTGGTTCACTCAGCAGCTTTTTATCAGAAAATTCAATTAAACGTGATGAAAACATTAAAATGAATATATGCAAACATCTGAAACATCTTCAATTAACTTTCGATGACTATTTTCCTAATAGACTCAATATATCCCTATCAAACAACTGGATACATAGTTCTTTTCAAAGAGATGTAAGTTTAGAGACCTCTCTAACTTTACTGGAAAAAGAAAAACTCATTGAGTTATTCTGTTACAGTTCTCTAAAAGCTCTTTTTAAAGATCACTCTTTAATTGACTTTTGGCTCAGTGTTACAAATGAATATACTGTTTTGTCAAAAAACAAGCCACTAAAATTTTATTATTCTTTTGCATAACATATCTATGTGAGAAAGGATTTTCAACATATACTTACCTGAAAAATAAATACAGAAACAAATTAAATACAGAACCTGATCTAAGACTGATACTGTTAAACATTCAGCGAACCTTTGAATTTATTCAAAGGTTCGCTGAATTTTGTTTCATCAGACAGCCACAAATATCCCATTAAGAGTTTTTTCAAATTTAACGTATGCCTAACTAAGAACCAGTTGGTTTATTCAATTAATTTTGTATTCATTTTCTTGTAGCTATCATTTTAGTTTTTATTAATGTTTGTAATGTTTACGATTATGAACTATGTTTTCGTTACTTGTTATGAACTATTGTGCATAATAAGAAACGAAAATAAATGTTATATCAAATTTAATTCTTTTCTTACTTGTTACTAACGCCTACACAAGGGGTTCGCCAATTTCTTTCGGACTTTAGTAGGAGTTTGCGAGGAGAAAAAGGTTGGGAACCACTGATCTAAGGTACGCTGTCAGCGTGCCACGCAGGAAGATCCGGGTTTGCATCCTAGTTCTGATAACTCCTGAAAATTTTTTTTTGGTGTGCTGGGCCCAGCCTGGCGATCCCCGTCTTTCACCATCCCGGCTCCCTTCCACGGGTGTGGGTGCAACCCGTGGTTGGAACTGGCCCCACCCTTTAGTAATCTTCCTGATTGGAAAGGGCGGTAAAATAGGCCAAAAAAAATTTATCTAAGTGCGAAAAAATTTTGTATAATTTATGTTTTCTTAAATTTTTAATTTAAATTGTTTTTGTTTTTATTTTTTTTGACCGTGAAAAGGACTTTTGATTGAACGGAGCTCTAGGCTGCAGCCCATAAAGACGATGCCTAAATCCGACCTTGCTTAAATTTACTTCATTATATACAGCAGTTTAATATGGCTGATATTTGCAAATTGCCATTTGTATTAACTTTTTTTTTCTCAAGTTGATATAATTTTATTTCAAGCAGTATGATTATTATAAACTTTTAATATTTTATTGTACAATACATATTACAATTTTAACAGACTGAAATTATGAATTTATTTTTAATTATAGATTTATCCATCACTCATAAATTACTGAATTAAAAGAAATGTTATCACAATAAAATCAATGATAATTACAAAATTATATGCAGACGATAATAATAGATGATTACATATACAAAACCGAAAATTACAGCCATACCAAAGCGTATATCTTTATGAAAAAATTTATCATAAATAATATAATATAAATAAGAGCAAATTTCCATATCCGGAAAAATTAATTTAAATAATAATCATTTAAAATGTCTAAGAACAAATAATATTTGTAATTTTTTTAAGTTTTTAAATATTTTAACTTGATTTTTTTTTCATTTCTAAGAACTTTTTATTCAAGAATCATCCTTATGCTAATTAAATTTTGAAAATAAGAAATTCTAAATTTAGATTTATTTTTAAGTCCATTAAATTAATTTTCAGCTTTAAAATATGTTAAACAGTTGTTTTTTTTTCAACAAGTGTAAAAATTCATTTAAATGTCTGTAATATACAAACAAAATTCTGTATAGTATTTTGTTTAGAATAATATACAGTAGGATAAATTATAAAACTATAAAATATTCGAAATAAATGTGTTTCTTTATGTAACAAATATACTATTAAATATCGTATACAATAAATGACGTAATTAAAATACTAGATGTTTCTGCACTGCATTATAAAAGCAATTTTTCCATATAGCAGAAGCAGTAAAACTTTGTCCTTGTTCATTGTAGTATTGTTTAGCTACATAAAATATGTTCATAAATAAATTATAAAATAAGTGGAAAATATTTTCACAAAATTTAGAAATTTTTTCAATGATTCTGTATAATGGAAAGGAAGTAATATATGCAATTATGCAGTTTTCATTTTTTTTAAACTTCACTTATAAATTTTCCAAAATTGAAGTGAGTATAAGGTTTAATTTATCCTGGATTTTTACTTGGATAAAAAATTAACCATTTTTTTACTGATTTGAAACTTTAAAAAGAGCATGAATATATGAATATTTTATAATATTCTGAAATTTATTTAAAATTGTATTTATAAAGTTAGAATCAATTATCAATATCTGTTTTTTTTTAGAATCATAATTTGTATTGAAATTTATATGTTGTTAATAGCACTTAAAATGGTTTATTATTTAGTTTATTCCTATAACAGATGACTTTATGATGGACTTTTAAAATTGACCTTCGTCTCATATCATTGCGAATAAATTATATGTCGTAATCATTCAATTAACCAAACTAATCAATCCTGGAATTGAACAGTCGTCAAATGAAAAAAACATCTGCTTAACCATGATGTGAGATACTGGAAGGTATCTTCCTTCATATGATATGAGAATATCGATTACTGGGCATAAATTCCTAGTACTAGCGTTATCTGAAGTATAGATAATACGTAGAAGTACGAATGGCAGATTCCTAAACTCGTGTAACTGGAAATTTTTTACAGCTGCCTGTACCTGCTTCATCATTCTCTATTCTTCAACTACTGGTTTGAGCCCATCGCAGATTTGAACGATTCGTGGTTCAATAAGAATTAACTTGTACCATAATCAAATCTGGTTTACTAGATTGAAGCAAGAAAATCTTATAGTCGACTAAATAGGGTAATAAAATAAACCATTGCTTGCTATCAGAAGAAATGATGTTCCATTCTGAATCAATCCTCTAACTTTTTCATGAGGAGTCTAAGACGGACAGGATTCTTCTTTAAAAATCGCCTCTATCCTCTATCATCTGAACTGATCTCATTGAGAGTGTGATATATCTGTAATGAGATTATTCCAGATAATACTGAAAATTAACTTGGCGTCTCATATATCAATACTTACTTGATTCGGCAGTATAAATCCTGTTAATAATAAAATAAATTAGCTGATGTCTTTGTATCTGTCATCTTGCCAACCTTGAAAAATGGAGTGTAAACATCCAAGTGGCTCATCAACCCCAATGCAGAATATTTATATGAATATGTTCCGAACCTATAACAAATATAATCAGTAAAGATGGATTATGTGGATTATGACCAACGCTTTATTATGTGGCCATTTAGCTAAAATGAAGATGGATCTTCGTTTTAGCTAAATGGCCACATAATAAAGCGTTGATCTGTATCTGAAGAATTCAGATTCAATTTCGCGATCCCACACCATCAGAATTTTTCATCAGTGGCCCAAACTAGGTCCATTTCTCCCAGCCCATCAGCATTTCAAAACAATTTTTATGCCATCGTTATGTGAATTGTGATGAAAAATTTCGTTTTGTGCTGTGAAATTTTTCGGCAAATTCGCATTTTAAAGTGGAATGTTGTGAAACGCCAGTCCCGCACATATTGAATTGAAAGAAATCAATTATTGAAACGTTTTATGCTGAATTGTACTACAAAAAAAAATTTTTTATAGTACAATTTTAAAGAAATTGTGAATATTTGTAAAAATGTTTGTATAACATTTTTAAAGAAATTCACAATTTGTAATGTGGGCTGGGAAATACTAACTCCTCCACTAAGAAATTTCAAAAATGAATTATTGGAATTTTTTTACAGTTTGTACTGAAAACTCTCTGGGAAAGTTTTATTTTGTGCTGTGAAATTCTCCGACAAATTTAAATTTGAATTTCACGGCTACACAAATTCCAACTTCACACTATTTCGAATTATATTTAAGTAAAGTTATTTCGTAACATTATATCCATTTTCTTCTATGAAAATTTACTTCTATATTATGGAATTATTTATTAAGAAATTCAGATTTGTATATAGCAACTAAAGAAGTACTAACTTTCCCACGCAATATCTTCAATTCTATTAAATATCAATTTATTCGTTTTTATATAAAATTTCAGTTTATTAATTACATCACTTTTATAGTTATTCTTTAAGAATTTTCGTGAAATTCTTTGAGTTTTTTAAAAAATCCTTTGAATTTTAAAATGGGAACTAGAGAATTACTATTCTCCAATTTTATATTTCGTGAATATTTCTTGTTTCACTTACATTGAAACATAATACAATATTTTTAGCAGAGATATTATAATGCATGATTTTATTAATATTGCATAAAATAAAACTTACATTACGATAAATAACAATTAGGTTTAATAAACTACCATACAAATTTTTCTATATTTGCATCACATTTATAAATACAGCCTTTAGTATATGTATCTGGCTCAGTTCGGTATTTCTGGCATATAAACTATTTCGTAAGCACTTTATTAAAAAATATTATAGTTAAATATAGAAAAAAAATCTGATAGAATTTTAATTTCTAAACTATCTGCATACGAAAAAAGTTAATGTTATAGTTTTATTAGATATATTACAAATACATAATGTTAGGTGCTAGTATCTTGGACTTTGATATTGCAAATGCATTTTGTAAGTAATGTAAAGAACATAGATACAGAAACATCATTATTTAAAAAGCTTCTGCTGTAAAAGAAGCGAAACTACTACGATTTTAAAATAGTCTCGATAATTAATAGTGAAAATTTTCACTTTTATTAAAAATGCATATTGGTAAAAAAATTAATAATTATGAGAAAATCGATGTCAACACGAATTTATCATAGATTTTTTTGTCTTCTTTCACTACAACATAGAGGATATTTCTCAGTATTTTTGTTTTTATAGAAAAAATATAATATTGGGATAAATCTCATCCTATTGGATAATTAATTCTCTGGTAGCAGATAGACGAATGTAAACATAGTAAATTAAAGCGATATTTTTATTAATAATTAAATATAACTATGTTAAGATTATGAGAGCAAATAAATATTGTTAACTTTTCAGTTTGTATAAATTAAATTATTTTTTGACGGAAATAATAAAACATGATCGCTAAACTTCAACCTTTTCTCTCTCTCAAAAAAAAAAAAATTAATAATTTAGTTTATCTATACTGTAAGATTAATAACATTTATTTAATTATTAATAAAAAAATATTACTGTGTAGGACCGATTTCGCCCGTCATTTAGTATGTTGCACAGTGGAAAGTAAAGATATCTAGCAAAAAAAGATATTATGTGAGTAGCAATGTAATTCAAAATACGGTAAGCTAATCTAATCACCTGAAGTTATCCGAGTCGTCATTTCCCATTCTTAAATTAGCCAACTTTCACCCGCCCATTTGATCGACACAACCATATTAATTTTACGATGATATTTTAGAATGAATATTTATTTAAGTTCTTTGAAAATTTCACAAATAGAAGAAGTTTCTTAATACCAGATCTCGAGTTCAAACAATCGTATGTGACTAGTTGAATTTTTGATATGTTCGTAATATGCTCGTGATATGTGATGCTTTATCACTGTGTACAGTCTCATCACATATGAACTTGTCATATGTGATCAGTTCATATGTGTAACTGATCATATGTGATGAGATAAAATTGCAATAATCCCACTGCTTAATATCTGATAAAAATATTAAATAATATTAAATAAAAAATGCTGTATATAATTTTATATAGGCTAATTATTAAATAAATAGAATATTTTGAATTCTTAATAATTACATAGATTTTTCGTGATATAACTTATTATATTTATTTTTCTCTCCATTTTCCTGAAAGAAAAGCTGCACTCTCCTTTCAGGAAGCTTTTTTTAAGGAAGTCCTTTACGCTGCTTTCCACAATCTGATTCTACACAAGAAATTTGGGGACCTATTGCCAATAGTATGGGTCTTGGTAATAGGAATTGTCCGTATCCTTGGTAGGGTAAGCTATATTTAGATAGAGAATGGATTCAACTATCCGGGTCCAGATCCATCTTGAAAGAACTTCGGAGATGTGAGACCTGAAAATGGAATCCGGAGCAGTGGCGTAGATAGAAATTTTGAGCCCTAATGCAAATGTGGCCCAAGGGCCCCCGTCAAAAAATATAAAACTGTAATAAAGAATTTTAAAAATATAAAAAAAATAGTTTATTTTCTTTATAATACACTATATGAAATAATAACATAAAAGTACAGAAAAATATGATAGATATAATATGAAATTTCAAAATTAAAACTGCTTCTCCTTACCTTTGCATTTGCAAATCATTAATAAGATCTTTAATATCCATTTTTGTTGCTTCTTTTTGCTCAATACATATTAACTCAAGATCAAGTAATCTACTTTGACTAATAGAATTTTTTTTTATAAAACCGATATTTTTGAAAAAACTATTCTGTTGAGAGAAAAAAAAATTTCAAAATCATGAATATATTGACATATATCGGCAGAATAAGTTAATTTTTAAATTACTGTCTTTCTAGTATCTCAAAAAGTTAGAAATAATTTAGAAGCTTATAAACGAGGATTATTATATACACCTGCCTCTGCATGTAGAATCACTATATATTTTGATAGCATTTTGAAAAATAAAAAGTACTCTGTTGGTTAAAGAACAGAAATGCAACATGCAATTTCAATCATAATGATTCGGCGCTAAACTTGAATCCTGGAAGCCAAGGAAGTGATTCCAATAGAACAGAACTGTATAATATATTACACAATTGGAAGCATACAGTCAGAAAGAGTTAATACGGTCGTTCCGAGATTTTGACTCGCCATATATTTATTTAAAACTATTAATTTTCAGATTATCATGTATTTTGCAATATGTTTATTAACGTCGCCTGAATGGCTCCTAAATGTCAAAGGCCCCAATGCCTTGCATCGTCTTACCTTATGGTAGCTACGTCTATCATCAGAACACGCTTTCACCATGAACATCCGACCAAGACAGTTAGAGAGTTGAATAATGTTTAATTTCAACCAATTATCTCAAATGTTTATGAAATTTTTCAAGTTGATCTTGAAGTATATAAAAATTAAAAAATTCATTAGTGATGAGAAATTTCTTCCAGACTTAAATATATTGAAAATTTTAATGAAAATATCATGCAATTTCGTTATATAGTTGAATAAACTATTCAAGCAACAATTCCAAAATGACAAATATACGAGAAAGAAAACAATTATATATTTCCAAACTTTTTATTTTTATTTTTTTTTTAATTTCTGTATACAACTGTGTTATGACTTTATTGTTGGTAACTTTATTTCTGTATACAACTGTTTATAACCAATTTTTATAGATTTATTAAAGTACATGCACAATCACAGAAAATAAATACTGTATTTGAATTTTAAAAAATTATAATTAAATAAATATTTTAAATATTTAAAAACTATATTTATTAAATATATTAATATAAACATGTATTATATTGCATTTAATTATAATCTATATGAGTTATTCGCATTTATTTTTGTTATAACACAATTAATCGAACTGAGGAGAATTACAGCACTTTTTCACTTAATAAGTTAAATTAAAAACATTTAAGAATATGGAAAACAGATTTAATAATAGATAATATTCTTAAATGGGCATTTTTTTAACATTGAATTTTGCAACAAAACCTTGCTTCTTATAAATACATTCACTATCTATTGACTGATTTAATTAATTGAACAGTTCTCAATTTTGAACAACGACGTCTAATATTGTTTTCTATGGGATTCATTGTGTTAAAAAATAAATTGATATATAAATTCTTGAAAATAAAAAATTAATATATTTTTATTTTTTTTTACAAAATGTAAAAAAAAGAAATCAAATTTGATTTGATTTTATATATACAGCGCGCGAAAAATACTTTCAAAATGTTTCGACAGAAAGATATTTTGATGATAATTATAAAATTAGTGGAATAAAAAAGTTTTAAAAATATATACAGGATGAATCTGAAAAATTGGGCAAAACTTTACGGGGTGATAGAACGCAGCTATACGAGTAATATTTGTCATAGAATGTATGGTCGGAACATAAGCGGTGAGAAGTAAAAGGTAGAGTTAGTCGGCCGGATTGACCGCGTGGAAACGCTTTGGCTTTCCACTCTGGAGGACCCGGGTTCGAGTCTCGGGTCCAACCCCTTGAAAATATTTATCATGAGGTCCG
>WUQG02434188.1:0-14077 GCA_011317285.2 Androctonus mauritanicus | reverse complement strand
GAGGGGTCAGCCGGATTGTGGAGGACGGGGATCGACGGGCCGGGCCCGGACCCGGACCCCATGATAAATATTTTCAAAAGGATGGGACCCGAGATTCAAGCCCGGATCTTCCAGAGTGGGTGTTTCCACGCGATCAATCCGGCCGACGAGCTAAGAGGTTCAAGATAAAATATTATAAACAAAATAATTTATTAAATAAAAATAACAATAATAAAATAAACTAATGTCATAGAGAAGTTGAGAAATTCTCAATTAGAAGATACTCGTAGTTTCTGAAACCTTCTTTAGTTGAAGCAAAAAAAAATGTCTTTCCATAGAAAATTCTCGAAGACTCGTATTAATTTTTATTAACTTACAAATAAATATTTCATTTAGGAATATTGCATCTGCGTATATGGGGACCATATACGAAAACTTAGGACTCAGGGGATCCATAAGCGAAAAAAGATTGGGAACCCTTGGTGTACATTAAATATTAACATTCAAATACAAAAGTATAATGTTTCTTAGTTTATATGTGTATCACAGGTATAAAATTTATTAACAACGATATATATCGTTACGTGATATATATATTTTATAAGATTATATTGTAGGCTATAAAAATTTTGTAATTTCTCTGCCAATATTATTCTACTTAACCTTGACTAGTGTAATATTTTAATGCTTTCCTGTTTACGAGTGTCCGATTTTAAAAATATCGTTTTATTCATTCATGACGTCAAAATATATTTAATAAAATCACGAAAACATAAAAAAGTAATTTACTAGAAGAAATTTAGAATTTTTCCAACGTATTTCGTATTTTCTACACATGGCGAAAGTCTATTTATTAATTAATTATTGTAGCAAGTAATAATTTTGCGTGATACAGTATATAAATCCTTTAAAAAACGAATAAACTGTCTGCAATAATTTTTCATCGACGTATGACTACGTAAGTTAAATATAAAAATATTGTTTACTGTTTCTTAAACTCGTTTGTAAACAAAAGAAAACAAAAATGCAAAATTGCGTAGAACAATAAACGGGTAACGGGTAACAATATACAAACAGGTAAAACATAACCTAGAAGTACAATCAGAGGGGAAAAAAAAAAATCAGAAATTGTTTGATAAATATTATATTGATTAATGCAATATTTTTCGTTATTTTTCATATCACACATATTATCACTCATATCACGCATAATTAGTAAACAATAATTAATAAAAAAATATTCTCCAAGTAATAATTATGCGCTACAAAGAAGATAAATCAATAAAAAAATTTTAAATATTACAATAATCAATATCAACTTGATGATTTAGTTGACATCTTTAAATATTATTATTTTAATCAATAATTAAATATAAATATATATATACTGTACATAATAACTTACAAAAAAGTACTTTATAAATATCAGGTTAGAATTATTAGAATTCTAAAAATTTAACTATTTGACACTTAACACCACACCATAAAGAACACTTTTTATCAAAAAATATGCGGATGTGATTTTTGGTAAAGGATTGACTATAAACGTGAACAACATCTGTAAGTTTAATTCAAATATAGTTTGTATAAATAAGTCAAGTTTATGAGATGAAGGATTTGACCTTGACCAGTACAATACCTGTTTTTTAAGCTGTATAAAAGGAAGTTTATTATTCTGTGACAATTACTTCAAAATGGATTTAATGAAGATTCACATAATATTCGCATTTTGGTTCCAAAATAGAAATAATTCGTGAATGGAAAATTAATTATCTTTAATTGTATAATTTTTCAATTAAAAATTCCTTACTTTTTATCAATTTTTCAAGGAAATAAATTTTTTTATGTAAATTATATAAAAATAAAAATTAAAAATTATTATTTATTTTTTTATGTAAAATCTATGTAAATTTTTTTTAATAATGCAGTTATAAATATGTAGTTGTATTTCGATAAAAATTATGTTTTTCTGTTTGTTATGATGATTAAAGGGAAAATTTAAACATTTTTTTTTTTTTAATAGCATAAATTATTATTATAAAAATAGTTGGCAATATAAATATATACATATCTTGAAACAACTACTATTGCCAAATGCATTTGTTTTTATTTTATTTTATTTTTTTTTTGTTTTGCATATATCTAATGAGAAAAACTGGCTTTTCTTATTACATAACAAATGGGAAAAATCTTTGCTTATAATTCACATATCACAAAATCCTATCAAGATATTGCATAATGTATTTTCATTGAAAACTGTTGTAATCTTGTTCTATAAAACTCAATTGAGTTCAAGCATAAGTAGCTGATCTGTCTGTATTCACATAATATACTGTACATCAGGATAGATAATCTTAGATTTAAAAAAAAATTATAAAAATTACTCCCATGAAACTATTTAATTAAATTTAAACATTTCATTTAGTTCTCAAGCAAACATTTTATTTTATGCTTCTCCATAAGGCCGATGGATATAGTTCAATGCTTATTAAAAAAAAAAAAAAATTGAATTAAATCGATTATGCCACCAAAATTAAATTTTAATTGAAAATTTTTTTATCCTATAAAATTAGGACAAATACTTAAATTAATGACCTTCATGCTTCCTAGGACAAAGGTGATTTTTTACGGTAGCTTAGAATTGAACTCACTTATCTTCTCATCCAATTGTTTTATCTTTTCATACCATTGGTCACTGTAAAATATAGTTCAATATATTAACGAATTAATAATAGAAACCTCTGAAGCATTTGATGAATGCATCTAATAATGGATGTATTGATAGTTTCGTGCTAAAGATTAGCAGCGATATCTTTGGTTAACTGTAAGTAACGGTTTTTGTTTTCTTGTCTTTTTATGTTTAAATTCGTATCTTTCCCATAATAAAAACTATAACAAAATCGGTTAAAAAATATTATCGTAATCTCTCAGTTTTACGGTTAATAATTACCACGAAATGATAACATCATTTCGTGGTAGATTTCGTATTCACGTTTAATGACTTACTATATATAAAGAATAATTTATACTAAGAGACAATGACTGTTCATGTGTGTTTGTGACAGCATCAACACAAATAACCTTGAAACCGTCAAAATCCCAGCCTTTATTTGGTCACGGATTGAGGTTGGTTATAGGAATAGCAATGGAAAATATATTCAGAAATGAATCGAAATTTGGCGAAATTTTTGATGGCTGGAAATATAATTAATGGTTTAAAATTTGTATATTTATTCGAGTTTATATATCGTTTGATTCTGCAATAATCAAAGAATATCTAAGATTGTCCCTGTTTCACTTGAACAAATAATTGGGACCGAATATAGTACTGTATTTACTTTTTTTCTAAAATTTGGTATGGCCGAAATTTTTTTTTTCACATAGTTTTCAAAAATATTGATGATTACCGTTCAACTTGAAAACTTGAAACCACGATAGTCTAGTAAATTTTCATGAAAAAGCTTAATTTTTTCAAATAATTGCCATGTGAAATCATTTAATGCTGATTCCAAAAAAATATTTTTCTGTTTTTAAATCTTGTTTGTTTTCTCCAAAAATATGTGCCTTTCATACTTATCCATATAAGTATATTTTTTTTCATAGAATCTAAATTAATTTTTGGAACACAATTTTTTTTTTCTGCTTATTCACAGGAACCAAAATCCGGTTGCATCGTACAACCGGATTTCTGTCCTATGAATAAATAGGAGAAACATTGTGCTCCAAAAATTATTCTGATAAATATACAGCATTTCTGGTAGTGTAAAATAAAAATATCTTCGACTATCCAGTGTAATTATTTATAAAAAAAAAAAAAAAAATTCAAAACCTTGAAAGTTAATTTGAATAATTTTTATAATTGATCAATTATTGAGAATATAAAAGAAATTCTCAAAAAATAATTTAAAAATTATCTTGAAGTTCAAATTCAAGCAATTTACATAAGGTTTTTTCTAAATTCAGTTCGGAAATACCTGCAAAAAAATAAAAAGGAAAGAATTAATTTGTGGTTAAATTTATAATTTTATTAATTTAATAGTTGTGATAATGATCTATATATAATATTATGATATATCATTGCTATACATTTTTTTTGTAACGATTAGAATTTCTAGTTTAAATAAATCTTATTATACTTGACTGTGCTGTAATAAAAACTAGTAATCAAGTTATTATCGATTTATGACTGACTTAAAAACTTGCTTATTGCCTAATAAATCGCTTGTTTTTAACACTGCACAGATTTATATATTTTATTTTTTATGTTTTAAGTGAAAATGATACATAAATATTCAGGAAAAAATTATTTAAATATGTAAATTTTATTTTTGAAAAGTTTATATTGCTTGTAAGAGTTTTCAATTCAGATTTTTACACTAAAACATAAATAAACGACAACGTGATACGGATAGAAAAACTGCAAATTTAGAAAACAATTCTAAAGAAAGTTATGCTTTTTCTAACTCTCGCAATTATCTTTAGAATTACTGATATAAAAAAATACAGTATAAATTTACAGAGTAGAAACAAGTTTACGATTTTTACGCATACAAGTAGAACAAACATTCCCATGTACTTTTAAGAACAAACATTCCCATGTACTTTTAAGAACAATAAAAAATAAACAAGATTTTTTTCCAGTAATTCTAAAGAAAGTTTTGTTTATACATTTTACTGTTCGAATACTTGGAATGTTTGTTCTACTTGTATGTGTAAAAATCTTAAACTCGTTTTTATTCTATAAATTTATATGTTCATTTTTAAAGGATTCACAAATTTATGTCTTTAAAAAACGTTGATTATGTTTTAACTAACTTAGATAAGCGAATATTTTATTATTGTTAGTGCATAAAATGCAATAACACGATGACACAACAAAACAAATAATTCGTACAATTTACTTTATATTAAGCTGCAGGAGTTATCTTTGATATTGTTTATAATAACATAATAATGTAAAATATAGTTAGTCATTTTAAAGATGAAGATTTCTTAATAATAAATAACGTTTTAATAATTTCATTAAATAAAAAAAGAAGGTGACATTGAGAGTTATATTAATGATATTCTTGTTAGTATTACGATGTTTTATTCAAGTATTTGATCAAGTAAGCAATAATTTATTGGATAAAAAACATTGTTCTTGACATTTCTTAATCTAATATGCTGTTTAAAAATAAAGTATTATAGTTATAGGCATAATTAAAAACCATCTAATTTATAGGATTTGTATCTTCATCAAAATCAATGCTTTGCTTTTTTTATGTCTACTTTATAGGTTAATTCAAAGCCTGATATGCAGCAAACATAAATCAGGCTTTGAAATTAAATCTACATAATCACAATAATTTATAGGACCAAAATAATGTTTTCTATTTTGTTACGATTAGATTTTTTAATCGGTTATTATATATTAGTAATTCGAAAATCATTAATTATTAACAAACATAATCGAACAATTTAGATAATATCAACAACAATGCTAGCTTTAGAACGATAGAGCTTAAAGGAAATTCGTGCAAAAATATGCAATATCGTTGTAGCAAAATTCCTGTTGTTATAACGTCAATGAAAAAAAAACCAGTCGTCAAAAAAATAAATGAGACAGTTCAGCATAGATAACGTTCATTGACGATGTTGAGCACCTTGTTTTTCAACAATTTCTTCGATCAAAAGAACACGTTTATCTCGTATATAATCCCAATATCAGAATAATAAGATTCGAGTTGGGCTATATTTAATTTCATTCACGCTTATTATAATTATCATTAACACAGTAAGTAATAATAAACTATTTGTATCATTTATGAATAATTAAGTAATGTTAGCAGGTCATCAATTGAAGTTAGTCAGACATCCACATGGCTGTTGATAGCATCACAATGTAATTAATTTGCGATTCCATGACTAACAAATTACTGTACTCAGATGTACTTCTATTTAAGTTAACTGAAAAAAAAACAGTCGTCAAAAAATAAAATGAATAAGACAGTTCAGCGCGATAACGTTCATTGACGACAGCATCTTGTTTTTTTCAGCAATTGATTCGATCATTAAAAACACGTTTATTTCGTATATAATCTCAATATCAGAATAACAAACCCAGATTCGAGTTTGCTCACATTTAATTTCAGTCACGCTTATTATGATTCTCATTAGCACTGTAAGTAATAATAAACTGTTTGTACCTATTTATGAATAGTTAAGTAATGTTAGCAGATCATCAATTGAAGTTAATGGGACATCCACATGGCTTTTGATAACATCACAATGTAATTAATATGCTAGTCGATGACTAACAAATTACTCAGATGCACTTCTATTTAAGTTAATTAAAAATAAAAATTGGAACAATTTTATAAATGAAAAAAATAGTCGGAAATTGTAACATAAAAGCGGAAAACTTTTCAATACTAAAACTTAGATTTATTATATTATGTTTAACTAAACTGCTTAATTAAATGTAGATTTTTTTTTATATTTATATCCTACAATGAAGTAAGACTTCCAATAAATTAATTTTTTTTATTGTAATCATATTTAAATCTACATAAATAATAAATCCATTTACTTTGTGTTTACTATAAAAAGGCCGTGAGAAAATGAACGATTGAGATTTTTCTAAAAGATAATACGAATATTTTGGGAATTGTAACGAAATTCATCCAGTTTATCTGAGCTAGTTTTACATTCAAAATAAACTCTACTAAATTAATGTTATCAAAACGTATAATCAAATATAAAATTCCCAATGAGTGATCTTAGAAGTTAAAATGGGGCGTTAACTGAAATTTAACAAAAGACGTTTTTTCCGGAAGTAAACGTGACTTATGTAAATATCATAAGTTCTTATACTAAAATTATGCCCTTAAAATCATTAAAGATATTAATCAGATAATATTATGTTACATTAGTCAGAAAAGATGATATTAAGCTGTATCAATATTTTATAAAGTTATATAAATGGATCATTTTTTATTGTTTGGCTTTACGAAAATAATACTCGCGTAATAAGAAGCATTTTATTTCATGAGAGTCGTTCGTTGACAAATTTCCTAGGGGATCCTGTTCGATCCTCTTCAATTTTACTGAAACTTAGTGTGAATATACATACTGGTTTCAGGAAGCTGCGCACTTCAAGAAATGATGTGATTAAGGCACTAGAGCTTTGTTATGGAGGTCACTTGTGTAACAATTTTCAAAGTTTCAAATACGATTTTTGCATAATCATAAGGTATAGCACTCTAAATCGTTGTAAACGTGTTCAGTTTTTTATCTAAATTCAAAAATTTTGTTATCAAAGGTCAATTGGTCAAATTTAACTAATGTTTAGGAGCAAATATGTCAGTGTTGACACTTTGAATTTAATTTATTCTGCTGGCGTTGGAAAGAACAGATCTTGACCTATAAGAATAATGGTTTTGCAGTTTTGAATCTTGAAGTACTTCAAAATTAGGCCACTTGATACGGAATGACCCATCATTAAACCAATACAGTAAAATGAGATTAAACAAATGCCGTAAATCTGGATATAATTTTCCTCAGACAACAATTAGATTTAAATCTTAGATTCTAATAACAATTCAGTGTGAGTGTGAACTTTTAGTTTTCTTTTCTTTTCTTTTTTTTTTTTTTTTTGAATTTTGCTATAGATCTATGCATACTACAGATTTTTTACTATATGCATTTCACAATACTCTGTATCTAACTATATTTTCTTTTCATAATAAACTGTGCTTATTTATACTTAAAATAATGTTTTGAAAAGATCAAACTAACTAAACAATATATGTAGAAGCACTCATTTTTTCATAAATATTGTTAATATTGGATTTGAACTTATTTGTTTTAGTCAAATCAGCAACGGTCAAGTTTCACTTCAGTAATCTGGAATATTGATAATCCGGAATACCAATCTGGTCTATTAATTCTATTAATCAGATTAACAAGAGTTTATAATTGTTATTGTATAGCATTCAACTGATATTGCAAATTTTTCTTCCGGATTTTATCATTTATGGCTATCACCATCGTATTGATGATAATAACCATAAATGTTGTTAATAACCAACATATAAGTACACTATGTAGTTTTACAGTTACAATTTACAGTACTAATATATAGTTTATTATATATGTTGTTATAACCATAAATATTGATGATAATTTATATTGTTTTATTAAGATAACTACGTTAAGCAAATTTCTCAAGTGAACAAGAATACCATTGACTCTCAAAGTATTATAATTGAATCAGATTTTCAGTAAGTCATAATAGTATTAAAGTTACGCCTGTTGCCCATAATAATTTTCCTGTCATTATTTAGTCTCATTTTCCTTATTTATCACTGGAGTGAAAAATTACCGCCAATATTGGGATAATCCATACACACAATCAATGTTATCAAATGTAAATAAATCTTGTTTACTTCCTTTCTAAGTTAGCAATTTCCACGAAATTTTGACAATGGATTATATGTAAAGTATTTGCTTATTATTTAAATATAAAATAATTTGATTTAATTATAATCGTTATTCGACTTAAAGGATTGCAATTTTGAATAGGAATATAAAATAAATAGGACAAAAGTAATCTATGTTGCTATCAATAGAACTGCTAACTCTAAAATTTAAAGATAAAAGAAAAAAAATTATAAAATATTGAATAAATTATTCTATTTTGATTACAAGAAATTGATCTTATAATATAGATTATTAGGCAAAACATAACATTTTTTGTTTATTTTTTAAAGATAAAAAAAGACTGTTCAAGAGCTAGTTAATTATATGTTTACCTATTTAACATAAAATATTGTTGTTAAAGGTTTTTTTTAAGATCTATAATAATATATCTTCTTTTTGTGTATATATGATGTCCATGCTCAAATTTTAGGTCAAATAATGATAATGATTATAATTAAATTAAATTATTTAAATTTAAATGATAAAAAATATTTTAGATAATGTTAAAATTTTATGGATAATTATTAACATTAATTGTTCTAATTTGTTCGAGATTTTGTAGAATGAGTATGATTTTTGATAAATTTTTAAACATAATTATCTCTAAATGAATCGATCGGAATGTAATTTTTACCCATTTATGCAAAATTTAATTTTTTTTTATAGACTTTGATTTAATCGATTCTGCAGAATTATAAAGATTTTAAGGTTCTGTTTTCTTTTGAAAAACATCGAACTTATTTTAATGTTGATTGTTTGCATGAATATATAATTCTTTATGCTTCAGTTCGTTTGTTTTTTTCCTCCTTTCTTGAGATAATTAGATATATACGAAAAATAATGAAAAAAGCGACATTCTTTATAATAATTTGTATTTTAATATTTTTCATAATGTAAAGATTTTTACGAAATAAATAAATAGATTATTCACCAAAAAATATTTTTTCAATGCCAAGTTAAAACACTTAAGTGATCAGAAAGTTCTAGTAATCTATTTTAGAACAGTCATTATTTTCAAATCCCATTTCTTATTTTTATATTATTTTATTTACAATCTAAAAAAAAATTCACGTTGAATTATATAAACTTTATAACCTGACTATAGGTGAGTGAGTTACCGAATAAATCAGGCAACGACCAGGAAATATTACTTCCCCTTCACTCAAGGTTTTAAATTTCTTAACGATGGTTATGAAAGAAAGAATGATCGCTTGAATCACCTAATATCGTAAGAAATATCGGTTTACTGATATTATGAATTAAAAAATTTACATTAAAAAAATCAAAGAATTACAAATATGATCATATCAATAACTTTATGGTTATTCATACGTCATATCATTTTGTTATATTTAACAATATCAATAATTATTTATTAATTCTTTGTATGCATAATTAAAAAAATTTAACTGAAGATGCTGATATTTTTAAGAAAATTATATCATTGACCCTGATCCACGTGTATGGAAACCAAACAACTCTAGAGATGGGTCATTGAAGTCGTGCACACATCGTAACCACAGGTTTGATTATGCTAAATCGGAGGAAACTGGTAGTTGTAAGGAAAGAATTGTCATTGATAACATAATTCAATGTTATTATATATTGTTCCCCATCATTACTAGTGAGCATCCACTAGTTGATAACCATTATTCTAGAATCTGAATTAATGTTATAATAATTATTATTTCTTAAAAAAATTAATAATCTGCTAGTTTTGTGTTTCGATAATTTATATAAGCTTACATCAAATTTTTCTTGCAATATTATACATATCCAAAATTTTATTCGTATTGTTATTATTGTGACTATTTCTTTTGTTGATGATCTGTTCAAATAACCGGAAATTTCAGATTACCGGAACTTCCTAAATCGTGATTTTCAGAGACTATTAAAATTTCTGATTCTTAGAAACTCAGATTTTGTAGTAACTAGTATTATTTCCATTCTGTTTCCTATGAATTGTAGTAAAAAACTATATTTATTTAAATAATAATAATTTAAAAATCAGTTCTAGAAGGTAACTAGGAAGATTCTAATTATTTTCCGATATATTCGCTATGTTGGAATTATCAAATTTTGCACGATTAAAATACATGCCACCAAAATTATATCCAATAGTATAATATCTTTACTGAATTTTATTAAATATATCATAAATTATTAAAATGAAATCTCAGAAGTTAAGCAACCATCGTTTTTTAAGTGAGTGATGCTACAAGATTAATTACTGTATGTGAAATTAGATTCGTCTACAACTAATGATGTTTTTTTTTTGACTAAATTTCATGAAAAATCCATTAATTAATTCAGAATATATTAAGAGAGTATCTCAGAAGTTTTAAAATAACTGGAGCTACGATATAATATCAAGATCACCTTTAATAGCGGAGCGCTTCTACTGATTTTCATTAAAAAAAATCTAATTAGATCAAAGGATATATGTAGTGAACTCACACAAAAAACAAGCAGAGATCATAATGATTTTATGAGTCATTATCTTACGAAATTAGATTAAAAATACTTTTGTAAATTTAATAAAATAGTATCTTGTCAATTTTATTATGCCATAGATTAATTAATAACTTTCTATAGAACTTTCATTGATACTATATTGAGAAAATTCATTTAAAAATTAAGTAAAATTTAATAACTTAAACATTGCTCCCGTTTCTCACAAATATATACTCGATATAATTTATAAAATTCTTTTAAAAGATGTGAAGTATAATCTTATAATCTAACCCATTTTTTACAAAGTTCATTATCCTTGTTCAGTCTTACAAGATAGTTTTTTGATAAGCGCAAATCAAACAAAATTTTGATTAAACCGATAAATTAACAAGTGTTTCTAGTTATTTTTTAAAAATTATGTATATAGAACTAACGACTTCGAAAAAAAGTGTTTTCTCAAACTAATTACTATTCATCTTTTTTTTTTTTTTTAATCTTCTTTTTCCTGATACATCGTAAAAATGTTTTTATCGGTTAAAAATAGCTATAATTTGAATTTGTTAAATCCAAACTAATTTTAATTCATAAAAATAAATAAATATTTAAAAAGTTTGACAATATTTTCCTCTCTGTTATTTTAGTCAACCCTTTTAGCGATTTCTGATGAGATATTTTCAAGTCCAAACTTCCCATTTCCGGTTATTCAACTTTTTTTTCTTTTTTTAGAACGGAAGAAACATAGATTCTCCTCTCTCTCGTACAAAGTCCGCATTAAAATATTACTTCTTTTTCAGAAATTATATTCTCGGTTTAATTCAGCGAAAATTACAACAAAATCAGATTTTTTTTTTTCTAAATTTACAGAACTGGAAACATTAAAATTTAAACTGTAAACGCGACTTTAAAAATTTTTGATGCTGTTGTGGAAGAAATAAATTTGATGCTGAGTTAAGTCTAAATTTTTATTAGATAAATTTTAATATTATTTAAGTGTTAATTCGAATTAAGATGCTTTTTTTCTAATTTTATTTAGTTAAATAAGTAATATTTACGAGCAAAACTTTATTTTTCCACAAAATAAATTTTTATGTGACATTAACAACTGATGGAGAAAAAATCCTATATCACTTACGTAACAGTTACAATCCATTTTTTATTTTTAAAATATCAAAAATTTAGAACGTTAAAGGATTATTTAAAGATATGCAAATATTTTTTCATTTTGTTACACGTGTTCTATAAGCAGAAGGAAAATTATATTGCCATTTTAAACACATTCACTGCTCTTTTTGAGGAAGCTTTCTTAATTTAATCAGTCCTTTCTGTGAAGAGGACAAGGAACTTATATTCTCTCTTCATTTATAGAGATCAATGCATTATTATGAAATATTAAAAATTTTCAGTTAGATGGCCGGTGAGTATCTGGATATTTTTTATTTTTTTGGAATATTCTTAAATTTTCTTTTAATCTTAAATATGGATGCTATTTATTATTTGATGTTATTTTTTTAAATAGTCAAAAAATTTACTTTTGTATAGTTAAAAATTTTAATAAGTATACGGTTTGAAGAAAATTAAAAAAAAAAAAATTTCATTCATCGAATATTATTGCAGTAGATTTGATTAGTAGAAAATTATTGCTGGCATTATAATATGTAGAAAATGCAAAAAAAAAGATTAATATTTAATAAACTTTCTTAGTTTAATTTTTATAAAGTCTAGGAGTTTAATATAAATTTTAAACGAAAGATTAAATGCATTAAAAAAAAACCATAAAATATAATTATTTTTGATGAGACTGACTTTGACTATAACATTCCTATTATTTTAGTAGGCTATTTATCATTACAATGTTATCATACTGTATTTTTCTATAAATGAATTTATCTATTTAAATATTAATATTACTTAAAATAATATTAACTGATTATATTTAGCGCACTGTAATTTATTACTATCATTAATAAAAAAAAAAAATCCAAAATTCGGGAAGATTTTACTTTGAATGCTACCATTCAAATACTGGTTTAGGTTCAGGTTTATATGCTATTGTTTATAGCTTTATTTTTAGTTTTTAGGATGATAGAATTATAATAAAGTCGTGAACTTTAGCAAAAATATGAGAGTTTCAACACCTCAGAATATTTGTATTCAATTCTACATAGCTTTTACTCTAGCATGGACGAGTGCCAACATTAATAGCAAAATCTTCCCTGGAGAATATACAGTACATTATAAGTAATCGTTAAATAAATTAAATATTTAAATCAATATTTTTATTATGCGCAAATTTTGAAAATATTACTAATCTTTATTTTAATAATTGATATTTTCGGAACCACAATAGTTACACAATGTATCAGGCTGATAATTATTAATTTAACTGACTCAATGATCATTATTGTGTATGTTAGACATCAGATACGAAAATAGAAACAAAAAAAAAACACTAATAAACGCAATTCGTATGATTTATCGGTATATTCGGTTGCAAAAAATTATAAAATCATCATGGCATAGAAAATTAATGCTATCCCATACAAATTAATTAATTATTCCGATTAAAATATACAATAATATTAAATGAAAAACAATTTAGAATGCAATAATAAAATGCATACTATTTTTGTTATAGTATGTTTAGGCCTATGTTTAATGATTTGTGCTCAAGATTCCCGTCTCGAGAAAACTCGAATTTACAAGAAAATTTCATTCCCTATTTTCGAGAAATTTTTATTCTTATTATTTCGGGATTTTCGAGAAAATTTCTTATAAATCTCGGGAATTAAAAAAAAATTCTGCGAATATGTACCTTAAAAGTTTCATAGCGAAACTTATTTTGGCCCTGCGACGTCTTCGAGTCAATAAATTAATCGAATAAGTTAGATAGTTTATCCGTGTCACTTCTACTAACTTTATATTTCAAAAAAAAATTATCAGAAACTAATCACAAAATAATACTTAAAACAGGCATATAAATCTAAAATGATAGATAGATCAAATAACTATACAGAAATCATTCATTTTATTGCAATTTTAAAGGTTTCTATTATTGTAAACCTGCCATGTTATGCCGAAGGCATATTTGTAATGATGCTTACTTAAAAAAGCGAAAACAAATAACTGGTTTTTACCCATTCAGCGGTTCGCCAGAGTAACAATTATGTCTGATGTCTATGGT
>WUQG02434177.1:0-14077 GCA_011317285.2 Androctonus mauritanicus | reverse complement strand
CTTGTTCGTTCGAAATAAATTTGTGTTTGAATTATCCTATACTGCATTAGTGCTTGTTTTATTCGGATTTTCTAAGTTATAAAAATAGAATGTAAATTTCATTTTTTTAACTATTTGAAAATCTTTTGGCATAATTTAAAATGCTTAATCAATCTAGTTAAATTCAAAAATTTATAAAATTTATATTAATATAATTCAAAATTTTTAATTTAGAATCAATTTATTAATATATATTCAAGTGCATTACAAAGTAATATCACTTGCATATTTTTTTTGTATAGATCTAGTGATATATTTGATAGAACCTGTAATTATTGTGAATAAATATAACAACTCCCTGACTTATGTAATATACAACTTGCATAAATTTGACTTTACATAAAATATTTTCTGTAATTTTTATTTTTTCAAATATATAGCATAAATAGCTAATGTGGAGATAATCCTTGACTTACTATCATAAATATGAGTTGGTCATATGTCATTGATAAATTCCTCTGTTGATCAATGCAATTGACCTGGGTTCAGTTCCCAGATCCCATTGTCTGATATATTGAAAGTATTCTTTTTGTGTCTGATTCTTATAATTTTATATTCTTTATGTTTATTAAGATAATATATAGAACATAAAAGTAAACGTTAGTGGTGAGAAATCTATAAATTTTGGGCATTCTTAATTTCTGGCAATGGGGTTCAAAATTTTTGAAACCGAATTCTAAGTCAAGGACTTCTTGTATTTATAGGTAACAAGTTCAAACATGTTAATTGGTTTATTTGTTTTTGTGTATAGTTTATTGATTTTAAGTATCATATTACTGATATGATATTGTTCATGTGGCATTGTCTCATTTTTCTGTTGGAACAATATCATTACATAATGTTGCATAGGTACAATCATTGTAGTCACCTTGCCCTGAGAATTTTTAATCAAGAATTTTTGTTAAAAAGTTATTTTTCTGACATGTAAAATTTGACTTGCATAAAGTTACAAAAGTACGACATGGATGCTTAATACAGCCATTCCCTGACTTCCCTTATATAAGTCAGGGAATGACTATATTAGCATCCAAGTGAATAATGTATTCTTGCAGTAATGCTTAGGATTTTTTTCCTTAATATATTATTATTTAACCAGTTCATGTGTTAAAAACTTAAAATGAATTCTTGAATTTTATTGTGTTAATAAAGGTATGTTAAAAGATTTTTGTTAAAGCGATGGAATTATTTTATAATTTTTTTTTTTTATTTAAACTTTTATAAATAAAAAATTTAATATATAATTAACTGTTGTTTAGATGGCAGACCATAAAGAAATATGCCAACAAATCACTAGATTTCCAAATGTTAAGTATCCTGTTCTTGTGCCTAACCTCAAAGGATTCCAAGTAGCGGTAGTATTTTATTTATTTTATGATATTCTCAATTCTAATATATAACAGTAAATTAAATATAATTTCATGCAGAACACTTGCAATGTTAAAGAAATAGCTATATTTGGAGCTGCTTCTGAATCTTTCAGCAAGTAATTGTTGTTTACATTTTAAGCTATAAATTAAATATAAAATTTTAACTTTTTTACTTAATTCAAAAATTTTATATTTTTATATGTTAGAAAGAATATAAACTGTACGATAGCAGAAAGTCTGCAGAGATTCAAAGAAGTTATAAATGCAGCTTCTTCTGCTGGAATAAATGTTAGAGGGTAAATTTTAAAATTTGTTTAATTAATTTATTTTTAATATTGGTTAATTATGATTAATTTTTTATAGATATGTGTCGTGTGTTGTAGGATGTCCGTATGAAGGTGCCGTAAGTCCAATAGCTGTTGCAGATGTAAGTTTTCTGTATGGATATTATTTAATAGAATTACATAATAATAATAGTAGTAATTGTTTTGAGGAGCATTGTTTTATTATAATAAAAGTTTAATAATTTAATTGACCAAAGTTTAGTTATTTATTTGTTCAAAACTGTATTTTCATGGCCATCAGATCTAATGCATATGCGTAAGTTGTCAAAGTAGTTGGCAACTCAATACCGCTTTCATTGAAGATCCATTCCCAGATTAAGGCAAACACAGGCTCTTATTTTAGGTTGTTCTTTACAGATGACTAAAGAATTGCTTACATTGCATAAAAGACAAGTAAGGATTGTTATAGGTCAGGGTACTGTCATCTTAGGAGACATCTCCATTTAATTGGAATTGCTTGAGGGCTCGATACAGAGATTTGGATATAGGTCCAATTATAGATGTTTGGAAGATGAAATTCCTCTTCACATATTGTTTGGATGTGTAACCCTTTCAGAGCTAAGATATTATCTTCTAGGATTACTTTTTCTTGCATCAGAAGATATATTTATGATTGTATTGAGAAAGATACTGTCTTTTTTATGTAAGATAACAATTATTATGGGATTATCCTACTAGGAATTTACAATAGATCACCAAATGGTTATGGTGATAGTTGAAATAGTAAAGGGTAGCTTTAAAAAGTAACACTATAGTCCATTCAACAAAAGTACACTCATGGACATATTCCATATCATTGGGATATGTCCATGAGTGTTCTTATATTCCATATTATTGTATTGAGGAAAGAAATAGTTAAATGAAGTAAAATACTTTTGCCACTAATTATTTCTTGTTATCAGCTAACAATAGGGTGCATCTCACAGCTGACATAGCCTATATAGATGAAATCCAGAAAAAAACTTTACAATAATTATATTTTATTTTCAATTTTATCAATTACATGTAGTCCTTGACTTATAACAGCTAAAAATTATTATTATTAAATATTCTCTATTTCAACTTTGCTGCCTGCATATATACATACATATATTACATTGCTGTGTCACCATTAGTCAGCAAGAAAAACCTTTCAACAATAAGCAATAGCAGCTAGTGTGATTCATGCACTTCTAACTTATCACAGTCTTTGTCATATTAGTTGTTAATCAGCAGTCAAAATATTTATTTCTCTTGTTGCAATTTTTGTATTTCGTCATAACCCTATCATGTCCAGTAAGAGAAATAATATTATTGATGAAAAAATTTCTTAAATTCTTAAATTTTTCTTTTTTAATTTTATATTTAATTGTATATATGCTAATAATTTATAAATGTTTATGTAAATTTATACATTTTTAACCATTTTAAATTAAATAGAAATCTAATTTATGAAAATATTAAAACAGAAATCAAACAAAATCAAGAATTGAAAAAGTCCTTGACTTATTTCAAATTCAACTTACAATAAGGACATTGGAATGGAATTTCTTCAAAAGTCAAGGACTATGTATATTTAATACTGTAATAAAATAATGTAAACATGTTTTTTGTAAGTTTTCACTATAAAACAATTATATGCATTATACAAATGTTGATAAATAACTTTTTCTCTAATGGCCCCAAAAGAATTAGTCATCAATGACAACTCCAGAATTTCTATATAGAAAGGGCTCAGGCCAAGGAATTTTATTTTTTAAGTAGTAGTGGACTTGGCTTGAACAGTACGTGAATAAGAAAGCACAACAGTTTTAATTACATTGTTGTTATTTATTTATTTGAGAAAGCTATGGAAATTACAGAAATGTTTGAGTCTTTCTTTGTTCTGCCGTATTTGGCACTTGATAAAAAAGTTTGCATCTTTGTTCAAACCAACATTGTTTAAAAACAAAATGCTTGAGTAAATAAAATTTTATTTAAAATTGATGAGTACTGGCATCTTATTTATAGTAATTTTTGAATATTATCACCTTTCAGATTTCAAATTGAGATCTTTGTATTTTCTTTTGTAGGTAAGAATTAAGACTCAATAAGCAAATTTTTAAGTTTGTTGTTTCTCCATAATCCAGTTTCATTCATTTTCAATTGCATAGAACAAACAAAAGTAATAATATTCAATAAACTTAAGTTTGTTTCACTCATAAAATTTTTGACACATATATCTGTATTATTTGTGTATTATTTCTATTGCTTATTTCTGCGGCAAATAAATAAATCTTTAATATGATGCAAATAATTATATCTTTAATATAATATTATTATAATTAAAGATTCTTGTTTGTTTCTGAGTTGGGACAAATTTTTATTTCAGAATTCATTATAGTATATCAAAGATCATACTAAAATTAGACTATTAAAGTTAGCCATAATAATTTAAGAGATCTAATCAACACTAATGATCTATGTTGTTAGGTGACCAATGCTGCGATACTACTATAAAATATACATATTAAATTACGATAACTATATAAAAATATTTGGATGCCAAAACTTTTTACATAAGTTAAGAAATGCCTTTATATAACATTTGATTTCTTAATATAATTATAAATAAAAATAACATGAGAGCTTTAAAGTGAAAAGCATTAACATGAGATCATTTTTAAAAAAATTATTAATTGGATTTGGAAAATTTCTTACACAAGATGATGCCTGGAATAAGTGGGCTAAGGTTAAGTATTAGTGAACTTAAGGAGAGATAAAGGAAAATTATTGATTGTTCAGGAGAAATGTTGATTATGTGATATTAGTAAGTTTGAAATTTCCCACTACAAGCACTTCTCATGTTTGAAATTCCCAGGTTTATGCACTTTTTTCAAGTATGAAGGTGTTGACAAGCTTGAAAATATGAATAAATGCATGCTAAATATTCATAAAATAGTACTTCAAACTATGTATGTAGTTATAGAATACAGTAATACTGGTTCATATAATAGGCATTCTATTATTTGCTATGAGATAGGAAAATCAAGATAGTGCACCAGAAAGTGCAAAGTAGAATAACCTCTGGCCACCATAGTTTCATCAGAATATTGTATAATAATTATTAAATAACTCTCATTCCTGGATTTGCCTAAGGCAATAGATATCATCTGGATAAAAGTTTATCTACTTATCTGTCAATAATAATTAAGATTAAAAATTCTTTAACATTTATATGATATAAATAATTTCATTAAAATCAATCAAATTATAATAATAAAGTCTAGTTTTAATTTCTTCAGATCAGTGATTTTCAATCTTTCTCAATTCATGGTATGCTAAACAAGATGTTAAAACTGTTAAAATGTACAAGTTTTTTTAAGGAGAGATTTTATCATTAAAAAATTGAATGTTAAGATTGTGTTTTTAAATGTTTAATAATTAAAATTTTAATCATTGCTGTTTTTAAAAATATTGTTCATCATGGATTTTTTTAATTTTAATATAATTTTTATTATTAAAATTATTATTGTTTCCATTCTTATTGGCCTTTTATGCAAAATTTTAAAATTTATCTTGAGGATTTTTTTTAATTCCTCAAATTTTTCTCACTTTTTTTTTAGACTTCCCCAAACTCCCTTAGCACACCTGTTGAAAATTATTTCTTTAGATAATAAATTCTTGATTAATCATAAAGATCAACAAAACAATAATTTATTTAATATTATTATGGTCAGTTTCATTTCTGAAAATGAAATTTCTGTGGAAAATAAATTTCTACTTTGAGTTCTTGTTTTACAAGTGCATTCCAGAAATAAATTACACAAAATCAGGAACTACCTGTTTGTTATAATTATTTTAATAGCAAGTATACCTAAATAAATGTAATGTTTATAGTCTAGTAAAACAGCTTAAGAATGAGAGCAGTAGCAGAACAACTGATGCATGATCATTTAACTTATATGCAATTGGTCTTTTATTTCTATGTAAAATTTTTTATTCAATAATTTTTGAAACATGTATTGAGTGCAAATGATTTATGTTAGCAATAGCAGTAATTATGAATATGTAATTTCTGTTCTTTTCTTAATCAGTATGGCATCTTATCAGTTGTAATTTTGTTATTTTAACCATTATTCTATCTCAGTATGGTTTGTGGGACTTTTTCTCTAGAATTAAATCAAAGATATTGCAATATTGAATTGTTTATGATTTTAATTTCTTATATAGCTAGTTTTTGATGAGTGTATAATTATTGATCAAAATATCCAAATAATCTATGTGAGTAAGGATTCTGAAGAAGTAATGAGCTATATTGGTTCATTGGCCATGTAATGACAACAATATTTATTTTCAATTTTGTTAAAAAATTATAAGAAAAAAATCTTAATGTGGTTAATTTGATATTATATTATAATCATGAACCCTTTAGTCTCAAGAAACAGATTACCAAGGACAAGTATCAAGCCAAGAATTTGATGCTTTTATATCACATAGGATAGTTCAGAGTTAACTTCTTTACAAAATTATATTCTTTTATTATTATATTATGCTCTTTATCATTTCTTATTATTTAATATATTATGTTTAGTTTAAGAGTTAACTCGCATTGTGCATTCATTGTCTCATCAGTTAGAAATTGTGTTACAGACCAGCACTTCAGTTCTTGAAGTCATCTTAATCTAAATCATTACCACTGATTTGGTGTAAGAATATAAGAATGATCTCTTATCAATGCTTTATATTCAGTATATAATTAATTTATAAATAGGAAGACATGAATTGATTGCTCTGTAAACTAAGAAACTTGAATTTGTTGCAGTCACGCAACAAGTTCCATTCATGAATGAATGGAAATAGTAAAAAAAATCTGAGCTTAGGCCAGATTCTGAATTTGCAGAGTTGTTAAAACCATTAGGTTTAGATTATTATTGGTATTTTTGAATATTGTGACTTCACAATTTCTGTAAATTAATAGACTAAGTTTCAAATATTATTTTCTTTGTTGTGTAGATAAAAATGGTGAATTTTTTCAATCTTTGAGAGTAATTGAGTTATATAGTTGTGGTGTGTGTTATTTGGTAAAGAAATATTGTCCGAATGTATTGATTTGTTTATAATATATATTCTTTTATTAATAAGACTTTTTTTACCCCTTTATATGAGGAAACCGTCTCTATTATATATTAAGGACTGAATATATTACTGTTCAATGAAGTGTGAAGATAATTATTGAATATTATGTGAATGTTTACTAATTTCAATTAGAAAATTCACAATAAAAGAAACAAGTGTTTATATATTATTTTTATTCTGATTTAATCATGCATTTATAACGTGTAATGATATATTAATATGAAATAAATTAGTCTAAATTTTTTATTAATTTTACCTTAATGTTACATGTTTATCAGTTACAAAACAATAAGTTCAATATATATTATTATTTAAAAAGTATTTTTATCTGTATATTACAGAATAATATATGTAAATTTTTATTACAAAGTTACTATATATGGATGGTATTAAAATTAAAATTTCTTTTAGGTTGCTAGCAAAATGTATAATATGGGTTGTTATGAAATATCTTTGGGTGACACTATAGGAGTTGGAACACCAGGCTCTATTAGAACTATGCTAAATGAAGTGATAAAACACATGCCAATTAATGCATTAGCTATTCATTGTCATGATACTTACGGACAAGCTCTGGCTAACATCTTGACATCATTACAGGTAACTGAATAGATATTTCAAATGTCTTTGTGTATAAATCTATTTAAAAAAATTGGACTACTACAAAATAAGTACGATTATAAGATAGACATTTTCATTCAAAATAAATCATTCTGAGATAACATATTTAATCTAATGATATCAACTCCAAGCACTAATAAGCAGTCCAAGTATCAAAACAATATAAAAACATTTATTAAAAAGTAGTGCTTTCAGTTAACATGCCATCTTCAGCTTACAAATACATTCTGTGTATTTGTAAGCTGAAGGTGGCGTGTTAGTCGAAAGCCCCACTTTTTAATAAATTGCTTATTAGTGCTCGGAGTTGAAATCTTTTGCCAAGTTGAATTCCGTATAAAGCAGAAGCTTATGTTGGTATAGTTAATCTAATGAACAGTTATTTTATTAAGCAAACAATAATTCAGATTCTAATAAAAATAAAAAATTGGATAAATAACTGCTGTGAAAAATAATCAGAATATTTTATTGTACACCAATTTACATTATCTAACTTGACAAAAGCTTAACTATGTTATGGAGATCATTTTGAAGCTTGAAATTTTCTAAATTTATTCTCCAAAGTCTGAAAGTTATCTGACGGATTTTCCTATCACACCAACAATTTTACCAAAATAAAGCTAATCAATTGCTATTAATCTTAATTCATTTCAGTCACACTTGCTTTATCATCATGTATTTATATCAACAATATAATACATGATCATACTCAAAATCTATTTATATAATTTATTTTTAGCTGCGTATTAATTGATAAACCTGGTCATCTTTCTTTTTGCAGTTTATAAAAGAATTAAAATTTTTGTTTGGCATATTATAGAAGAGAGATTAGTCTTTAAAAATTTCAAGTTTTCCGATATCTCAAATTTAGCTATGTATGTTAGATAATCACAAAATTGGAAGAGATTTTGACAAAAAACAAAATTTATTTTTTGTCAATATTAATATTTTTATATTAATTAGAAGTAAAGAACATTCCTGAATTAAATATTTTAATATTAGTATCAGGAATATTCTTTACTCAAATATAATTTATTTATTTACAGATAATTTAATTTGTTAATTAGAAAAAATTGAATAAAAAAGGAAAATTCACAATTTAATTTCTCACAATTTTGACTTATTTCTGATGAAATTTTAATATAAATTACCAAAAATCGTAGCAGAAATACATCATACGTATAATAGAAAATCTGATGATAATCTTATTGGAATATTGAAGAAAACTACATAATTTCTTTCATGAAAGAGGTTTTTAGATGAAATTAACTACCAAAAAATATCATACGTGTTATTTGGTACATAGGATGGATGAACATTATATTTATGATCTTGATTGATTTGATTATGTAGCAAATGTATAAGGATAATTAAATGAATTTCCTTTTTTATACCATACTGATTCCTTATTAACCTCTTGAGTGTCAGCAATGTTTTGAAATTAAGCCTAATTAATATGTAAAAAAATTATGAAATCTCATAAATCTTTCTTAATTCTTATCAAAATCTTTTGAAATTTCCAATATTTATTCTCTTTCTAACAATATAAGTACTTTTTTAGAATTTTATTTTTCACAACTTTTTGTTACATATACAAGATCAACAAAAATAATTTTTTTATATGAAATCTTGGTCTTCCAATGAAATAATTGATATTTTGTTCGAAGGACTTGTCACTATCTAAAATAAGTTATGATTAAAGAAATTTGGCTGAAATTTTCAGAAATTAATTATAAAAAACACTCAGTCATGCATCTTCTGTTGAATGATGTTATGTCATAATTATTAAAAAAAATTACATGAATTCATTGAAATATTATCATTTTTATTAATAATTTATATTTATTGACACATTCTTACTTCATTTACGCAATTATTAGCAATAATTTTTAAGCAAATACTGTACTAAATATTTATTAGTATTTAAGTATTAATAAATATTTATATTTTATTTATTAATACTTAAAGTATTATACTTACTTATTTGATTATAATATTCTATTAAGCAGAAAAATAGTTATTCTACATGGGAAGAGCAATAATAATCTTTTTTTAGGAACTTATATTAGAACTATGATACAAGTTTCTGGCAGTAGCACTGATGTAAAGAATAGTATTTTCTTGTTATTTTAAAGCAGTAGTGTTCAATCTTTTTTACTATGTGAGCTATTTTGCTATACTAAGTTATTTGGCAATCTACTCTCTCATATAGATCATTTTTCCCAACCTGATATTTGATTATATACAACTATGCAGTTAAATGTGCTGATTCATTTTGGAGGACTCACTCTTCCAATCCTAAAAACTTTTTGTGTATTTAAAAATTTATTTATCACTTTTAATTATTTTAATACAACAGATTGACTACAAATTCATAAGTTACAGGAAATGCTGTTGATTAAAAAAAAGTTAATATGAAATTTGGCATTATTTGGAGCTCGCAATATTTTCATAGTCAGATTGATTATGAAGAAGTGGCCAGTGGCAGACAATCATCCACATGATCATTTGTAATTTGATTTCTTGATTTTTTTATGACTTTCATATTTGAAAAAGTGAATTCTGACAAGTATGTTGATCTGAAACATGACAGAATTTTTTGTGCAATATCAGTTAATATTGGAAACTTTTCATGTGTGTATTTCCAAATGATAAGAAAATTACTGATTTGACAATTTTAATGAAAAATAGATAAAATATTAAGTGTATTGCTATTGTTTATCATTATTTTTTAATTCTCTTTATGTTTTCATTTTTAGTTAAATTTGTAAATAAGTAGGAATAAATGAGATCAACCAAAAATCATTCCGTGATCGATGGGTTGAACACTGCTGTTTTAAAGAAATAGAAACCAATAAGTTTAGTTTTCTGTTTAAAGTCCCTATCATTGATTATAATATGATTAAAAGATAGTCACAAGAAAACAGGAAGATTTAAACTAAATTTTGATGCAAGCTGCTTAATCTTATAAGAGAGCAGAAATAAAAATTTATATATTAATTTAGTCTTATCATTTCTTATCCTGTTTTTTTTTTAGATATGTTACACAGATGATTTGTCTCATTCTTTGTCAGGGAACTGATGATCAGTGTCTTCTCTTCAAATTCATTCTTGAATCTGTCTATCCATATATAAAATTCTCTGTCAAACATCAAACTGGTAATTCCATTTCCTTTCTCAACTTCTTATCAAATCAGCCCCTCCTTATATTCACTTTTTTATAAACTTATTTGCAATCTATACACTCCCCCTTCCAACTTATATCAGTTTGATTGCTATAAAGATGAAGCTATTATCCCTCTTATTTGCCATGTTTATAGCTTTTAGTCAATCTGAAACACTTTTCATTCATTGATTTTAAACCTCATATTTATTGAAATGTTATGTTATCATCAGGCTAATAAATTCAGAAAGAATAAATATTTTCAACCAGTTATAATTCAATTAAAGTATAAAATTGCAAGATTATTTTTAATAGAACATCTTGACAGTTGCATTCATTAGACAAAGAGAAATCAATAAATAAGATAAATTTATATATAGCTTGAAAACAGTTTATTCTAGAAAACATTAAGATATACTATTTTTCAATGTACTTTGACATATTTATTCCAGTGATTGACAAACTCTTTAATTCCATCAAATAAAAAAGTTTTGCTAAAGAATATATGCACTGCATTTTGAATGTCTATATTTTCCCTGAACTTGCATCCCCTTAATGCATTTTTAAGTGAACTAAATATGAAAATCAAAAGTTACAAGATCTGGGCTATATAGAGAATGTGGTAGGATTTTAAATTTCATCTGTTTGATGCATTCCAGTGTTGCTTTGGTGATATGAAGATGAGTATCAGTAGGATGCAGTCATCATTGTATTTTTGTCTTTGGGACCATACTAGACCCAAATATAGTCATCTTTATATTGCCAGTAACTGGTTGAATTTTCAGCTTTTTGGTGGAGAATTTGTGCACTTCCACTTTGCCTTTTGTTCTGTAGGACATAATGATGTATCCATGTTTTATCTGTAGTGAAGCACTTTAGAAACATGTTTCTTTCAGTGTTGTAATGTTATAACAAATTCTTTGCAAATGTAGAGGCATTGTTCCTTGTATTTATTAATTAGCTGCTTTGAAATCCATCTGGCACATACCATATAGTACAGTAGCTTACCATGAACTATTGTATGAGCTCTGCCACTGCTAATGTTTAATTCAGCACAAATTTCATCCAATATGATGCATCAATTAACTTATTCAGGAGAATTAACACATTGAACTCTTTCAAGAGTTGTTGCTTCAGTCAGTCTACCAGACCAATGTTTATCCTCTACATTTATATGATCATTTCTGAACATTTCACACTACTTATTCTCTCATCAAAAATTGCATACATGTACACAATATGGAGACAATTGTTTATGATAAATTTCGCTTGATTTAATTCCTTTTCAGAGAAAAATTGAACAATTTGCTGTTCAACTACAGTTCAATCTGAAAGTTAAGCCATCATTTTGAAAACTGATTGTTGATGACAATGTTGCCAACTTTATATAGAACCTTTGAATGCTATATATTCAGACATGCAGTAATAATAGTATATAGTAATAAGTACATAAGTTGATACAGAAATTTGTAAAAAATGTAAATTCATCTTATTTATTTGATTCTTTCATATAAAACTTAGGTCACTTATTTAGTATAGGTATTCATTCATATTTACTTACAAAAAAAAATCTGGTTTAGTTAGCAAACCTGTCATTAATACATTGGCAAATGATGATGGTTAGATATGGTGGTGTACAGAAAAATTTACACTTTGTACCATCTATCCAATAGCTATATTATTCAATAATCATAAATTAATATTGCTTTACAATTATCTTATTAATTCAAAATATATACTGTATGTGTTTATTTGATCTCAGCAATCTCCTAAATGGTAGATACTAAACCCGCAAAACTTAGCACACTTAATTTTGGTAATCTGAGTTAAATAACTGATGTATTTGTGGATTATTTTAGAATAAGCTTTCTAAAAAAGGTAAAAAATACAACTAATTCAAAAAAATCCACAACATTTAACAACTTAGACAACAAATGTCGCTGTGTGTCATCAGGAAAAATAATCTTTCCAGGCTGAAGGCTTTTGATACCATAGTGCTATCTATTAATTAAATTGTTAAATTTTGTGAACATTTTAGATTAATTCATAGTTTTTTTTTTTTAATCATTTAATAGGCAATTTTTAAATTGGAGAAAGAATCATGCCAGGTTTGGCTGTTACAGTATCTCTACTTGTCTTGTGGAATAAAATGGCATATGTTTTAAAATAACTTTTTAAAAAGTTGTTTTATTAATTCCATAGACAACATATTATAGATTACAAACACTAATTGCAGAATCAACTTTTATATGCATTTCTGTGAGAACTGATTATCATCAGAAAAAAATAAATCATTTAATTGCAAATCAATAATTTATCCATTATATTTTACTGTTTAAATTTATGTAATTGAAGTTCATTTTAATATTTTTTTAGATGGGAATCAGTGTAGTTGATGCTTCAGTTGCTGGTTTAGGAGGATGTCCTTATGCAAAAAATGCATCAGGAAATGTTGCTACTGAAGATGTAGTATATATGTTGCATGGAATGGGTATTAAAACGGTAATATATATATTTTCTGAAGTAATTAATATAATTTAATATCATATATAATATAATAATAATACTTTTGGTACTTATGATATGGAGATATTTAAAACAGAAGATTCATGGTACGGATGATGATAAATATCTGGATTACGAATTTCCACAAATTTGAAAATAAATTATATAGTCATATTTTTGAAAAAATTTGAAATATTATAACAGTGAAATACATTCATTACTAAACTATTGTAAAAACTACACACACTAGTAACATGTTAAACATTTCAAATTATTGATTTTTATGGCGCAAGTCAAAATAAACATAAGAAACTAGTAAATTGGTTTTTTATTTCAGGTATACAAAGTAAAACAAAAAAATTATGTTTTAAGTTAATTAGGGCAAGATTTGCTCTTTCTTAAACTTAAATGGCAGAATTAGTTTGTAGATTTAAGAAAGAGCAAACCTTGCTCAGTTTATGCCCTATGTAAAACTTACTCAGGATTGATATCTGTGTCTCATGGAGGAATAGCATAAGATTGATGATCTTATATGTATGGCATTTGAAAAATTCAAGCTTGGTATAGAAATAAATACTTAATAGATTAAAAATGATTTTCATATTTCTACATTATCCTTTGAAGCACAATGCATTTATTCCAGTGATGTTTCAATTTCATTATCCCCTTTTTATAAATTGATTTATTGAGGTCTGTGAAATAATTGTTTACAGCTGCTGTGACTTTCTCATTTGATGAAAATTTTTGTCCTGCCAAGTATTTTTTAAATTTGAAAACAGATGATAAGTCAGAAGGAGCTAATCTGAAGAATATTGTGTATTTTGGGAATCAATTTGAAACTTAGGACAGATGAGTCAGTACGTTGGCAGAGAAAATGGTACTCTTTCACCAGTGGTGTAGCGAGAGGGGGACAAGGGGGTCTATCATGTCCCGGGCACCACTCG
>WUQG02434166.1:0-14080 GCA_011317285.2 Androctonus mauritanicus | reverse complement strand
TCAAATTGTCGGGATATGTTTGTAAAGCTCTCTCTCTATATATATGTTAATAAAATGGAAGCTTAGATCTTATCTGTAGTCTCTGTATCTCAGGAGCAGTCGCCTCACTACCCATCCTTACCTGCGACGCGCCGTAAAACCGTGGCAAGGCCATAAGCCTGTACCATTCGCCCATCGATCTCGGCGACTTCACACATAACAGTCTAATTTTTATAAATATCTTCTACCTACAATACAATACTACAAAACTATATACTATATTTTGTATAAATAAAGCTCATATATATAAAAAATATATAAGTTATATTTATTATGATGTAATAATTTTTAATACAATCAAACAAATCTTACAAAAAAACGAAAAATAGAATACATGTTTAATACAACATAATATTAAATGCCATGGGTGGGCTTGTTTTTCAACATAAATTCTTTCAAATCGAGTGCCATTAAAGATTTCGCTATTCGCTATTCTTTTCAACCACTAAACCAGATCGATATTTTGTCTTTAAAACAGTTACAGCTAAAAAGTTTCTGGATACATAGATAAATGTATTTATATCCCTTTTTCTGATTCATTTTTTTCCGACCCAATTTAGATTTATTTTTTGTTTGTCTCAAAAATGATGTTTTTGTTAATTCTTGCGCGCTCCCTTGCCATAGACTAGCGCCTTCCTAGTGGGGCGCACCCCACACTTCGGAAAACACTGCTTTAAATTCATTTAAAGAGCAATTATTATTATTATTATTATATAAGCAGTGGCGTGCTATCCTATGGGCAAAAAGGGCAATTGCCTAGGGCCCCATCGACAGAGACCCCAAAGTTCCCAAATTTTTTTCCCAATAGTGGACCAAAAACAAATAGTGGATCAATAAATCCAAATAGTATCAATAATATATAATAATAAATAAATAATAAATAAAATAAATAATATGCAAAATAATGATAATTACTATGCAAATTAAAAATGTATGTGTTCAAATATATTTATGTTATTTTATTGTTTTTTTTTTAATATACGGCTCTCTTCTTAACATATGCTACAGACCTTGCATTAGCTTTATCCGGCCAGTGGATTGTACTTAATCTATATATATAAATTCTTTATAAATGTCATATATGCTATTTTGTTTTATTTTTAGTAAAATTATATCTACATTTATAATTATTTAGCTATTTGCATGGGTAAGAGTATACCAGAAGCGTGGAATTTTCTCCGAAAAAATTTCAACATTATATATGGGGCCCCCAAATTCAGATTTGCCCGAGGCCTCATGAAGCCAAAATGCGCCACTGTATATAAGCAAGGAAACAAATTTAATTTTTAGAATTTAGGAAATTGCTCATTAGTAGAATATGGCAACTGAATACTGTGGATAAAAAATTAGCATGTGTTTCATAAAAAATCTAGCGATATAAAATATTTAATATGATTTTGATATCTCATTGAGAATGTTAGTAATAATATCCCATTCTAGAAGTACAAAACTAGAAATGGAAGTGACGAAAAGGAAGTGACGTCACGATGGCTGGCAGGGGAGTGTACCTCGCAGAGGCTATGGCGTCACGATGGTTTATAGGGAAGTATACATACAGCGGCTATGACGTCACGTATAGATGATATGTATCGCGGATAGAGGTATTTTCGGTTGGGTTATGACGTATCGAATTGTGAAAAATATTTAAACCTCAAGTAGTAATATGTTTTTATTCAGACAAGTTATTATAATTTTTAAAATCAAAATTGTAAAAATATTTAAACGTAAATAATTGTTTTTGTTAAAAGCAGTTCTATATTCAACTATAGTAATATGTTTTTCATTTTATTGAAATTGTAAAACTATTTAAATCTTTCATTAATATTCTTAACCCATTAAATTTATATTTTTAACATTAGTAAATTAATAAATTAAAATATTAATGAAAGATATCAAAGGTTTAAATATTTTTACAATTTCAATAAAATAAAAAACATATTACTATAGTTGAATATAGAACTGCTTTTAACAAAAACAATTATTTGCGTTTAAATATTTTTATAATTTTGATTTTAAAAATTATAATAACTTGTCTGAATAAAAACATTACTACTTGAGGTTTAAATAGTTTTCACAATTCGGCACGTCATAACCCAACCGAAAATACCTCTATCCGCGATGTATATCATCTATGCGTGTCGTCATAGCCGCTGTATGTACACTTCCCTATAAACCATCGTGACGCCATAGCCCATGCGAGGTACACTCAATGCCACCTAGAAAACAGGTACACACCCCCGCCAATCATCGTGACGTCACTTCCCCTTCTAGTTTTGTGCTTCTAGAAGGGGATATTATTACTAATGTTGTATTAAAAATGAATCTTTCTTGTTCAGTTATTATTTTTTCAGGATAGTCTAAATATATTAATTTCGATTATTTTAATTATATAATCGGACTTAATATATTAAGGCTATTTTAAAAAAATAGATGAAGCATTCGTGATATATTTAATAATGACATATTTTATACCAGTAAAATATTAAAGGTATAAAATATGTCATTATTAAATATATCACGATTATCCCAGCACATATAAAATAAGTTAAAATTTGTAAATAGAGTACTGTACATTTATGAAAATTGATAGCAGATTATTTATCCTGCTATCAATATTTGCTGCAAAGCAAATATTATCAATAAAAACTTCACTTTAATTTTACTTCAAATAGATTAAATAAAATGAATGTTTATTGGTTGAGCAACAAAACTGAATCAATTACTTACAATGAAAACATTATGCTATCGAGAAAGCAAACATTTAAATTTTAATAATATTTCATTTGAAAAATGTTAAAATATAATTTATATTAAAAAAATTAAAATAAAATAATTAGTTAGATAAAAATACACAATATTGCCTACATGAAAAATAACTCGGTTTTATTTTGATGTTATTTCATATATGCATATTGTTTTGAATTATCTCCAGTTTTATTTTTTTTTGTCTTAAAATAGCAAAAATAAGATAAAAAATTTTACCGTCTACAAGCACAATATTTTATAGCTAAATAAACAGTATAAACGGTATTTTCATTTGAAATATTTAATAATAGACGTTTTAGAACTAATTTGAAAATTTATTTTAGATTTCAACTTAAAAAAATATTTATGAAATGATATTATAGTGTGATAAATAATGCAAACAAAATAATCTATTCAAACAAACATTTATTTTTGCGAATTTAGTTTGGAAAATCGATTCTTTCAATTGATGCGCAGTAATACATATTTTCTTAAAACTCGAAAATCAATCTATTCCATTATATTAAAATTGAATAATTAACACATTATTTAATAAACTATAACAACAATATATTTAATAGTATTAAATTAATTAAGTAATTTAATTACAATATTGTATAAATTAAGAATTTGAGCGAAAGTTTTAGTACTATTTTTTAAGCGGAATGATATATCGGTCTAATGTGGAAATCGGTTCAGCAGACGACATTTGAATCGCCGTAAGCTGGACACAGCAGACGACGTTTGGAATAACGAAAATGCGGATGAAAATAAAATCCATAATTATAAGTAATTTTATAAGAATAAATATTTATGTTTGTGCGTTTTTATACATTTTCTACAAATAATGACTGTTTAACACTTTTTTAAAAGTACGATGGCGACTAAACGTAAAACTTCTCCAGGAAAACAACAACAACTAACAGTAAGTTTTTCCATTTTTGGAATTGTTTTATAATTAAGAGTCCTTTAAGTTAATTAACTAAATAATGTATAATTAATATAAATTTTCAACTGAATAGATATATTTTATTTAATCTGAAGATAATCTTATATTTAAAAAATAATTATTATATTTTAGTCTAGTCCATATTTTAAATCATTCAAAATGATTGAATCATATGCTTCGAATTAGGTTATGAAGTAACATAGTGTCAAGTCTTTTGTCCCAGTTTTATTCGTATTTAACACAATTCAGGTCGCTCGATTTCAAAATATTTAACCTTGCTATTCGTTTAATTTTTCAAAAAAGAGTTATTTATTAAGAAATTAATTTAGTAAATACAAGTAAAGTAAATTATTAAAAATAAGTTTTTTCTCCGAAATAAGTTTGTTTTCCTGAATACATTCCGTTTTTGCAAGAAAGACTCATTTTCAGGGGATTCTATGTCTCCTGGTATATACAATGGAATTTCGATTTTACGAACTCGTGCGGATCCCCAAAAAAGTTTGTAAAGGAAATTGCATTAATCAACATCAGTTCTATGGGATACTTTCCGGGACCAACTCAATAGTTTGTAAAAACATATAGTTCATAAATTGGAGATTCGTAAAAACGCAAGTTCATTGCAATTACATAATTATTAGTTCCTTTGTATAAAGAATTTAAGGAAAAATAGATTGTAACTAGAACTGTTCAGCTAAAGTTTTGATAAATTTTGAGTTAATTATAACTTACTAAAGTTTGTCATATCAGTATATCATTATCGTCATAACAAAATTATATCATTGACTAATAATTAAAAATGCAGAAGTTTTAAATCTTCACAAAACTAACAAGTTTTAGTGAAGAAATCTAATTTTATCATTGTTATTGATTTAATCGTTTTTTTCATTCTTAACTTTTCATATACTGTAAACTAAATATCTTTAGAAAGCATATTGCCCTATTTTATAATGATGGAGTTCTTTTACCTTTTATAAACTACAAGATTAATATTTCCTGAAATAAATTTATAACAGAAATATCGATTTATTTTGTCATTGCACAAAATGATAAGGCAAGTTTTCGTTTAAAACTCATTAAAGCATAGTATACTTTGTTTTGCACGTCAATATCAAAATGACAGTTACGTTTTTAAACTTTTATTTTTTTTATGAAAAACTACTTTTCAGAATTAAAATTGTTTTTCATTTGATTTCTTTCAACTAAAAATGTCAATGGACTCTTTATAAAATTAAATTGGGGAAAGTAACTATTAAAATATTAGAATAGAACATGAAATATTTAAAATCATGTTACAGTATAATCTGAATATAAAATATATGTTTGTATTGACAGGTTGCTTTAAGAATCCGTCCAATTTTTTCTCATGAGATAAATAGTGGAGCAGGACACATAGCTCATAAAGTAGACGAAAAGGTAATTAATTTTGATATATGATACTTTGATCGTGACAGTTTAATAGACACACCCTTCTGACCTTGTATTTCTTCATAGTATTCTATTTATAAAAACTGTATGTTTTTATACAGAATATGTTTCATATGTAAGTATTGTAAGCTGATAGATTAAATTATCATTTTATATGTTACTTATCACTTAAATTGATTATATAAAATACATTTTAATTATAATGAAAAATGAATTATGGGAAATATTAAACAAATTAATGGGTTTATTTATTTTAAAAGCATTTAAATTAAGATCATTCGTATTTTATTAAAGAAAAGATTTATAAAATTTATTCTTAATTGTAAATTGTTGATTATGCAATGAATATAAGCATATTTTTTCATAATTATAATTTATAAAATTTGTAACAAATTATTTACTCTGTTATTGATTTTTACTATAAAGTAAATATTATTAATAAAAATTTAATTTCAACTTCTAATAAGTTTATATCACCAAATTTCAAATAAAATTTCTTATTAGAATATAATTCAATATTCTAACAGCTTGTTAAAAAAACAAATCTATTTTATAACTAGACAAATTATAGCTAAGAAAAATAGTTAACAAACATTCATAACAAAAAATGATTAAAAATAATAAAAATATAATAATAGAAAAACATTGTTTAGTCTTTATTCGAAAATGTTTTTGACTGTAGAGGGTAGTTCCCTTCAGCTAATAACAGTTTAAATACTGTATAATATATATATATATTATATATAAATAAATATACATATAATTGTTTTTTTTTATCTTAAAGTATACCTTATGGTGTATAGTAGATATTAAGATTATTTAAGATGATACAAAATATATTTAAAATAACAAAAAATAGTTACTTTCAATGGGAATATTACAAACTTTAATCTATGTTAGCTCTATAAGTTTATTGCATAATCCAAACAGAATTGAATATTACTATATTTAATGAACATGATATGTTAACAATTATTAAAAGTTTGGAAAAATTTTTATATAAAATTACATAAATTATATTAGAAAACATTCTAAATATAGAATAAACATTATATTTTTCTGTTAATAGTTCTTTTCTTTTTATTATTACTTAATGATTATATAGTACAGTATATAAGAAAGCAGAGATTCAAATAAATTGTTAGAATTAAAGTAAGATTGTGATTAATAGTTTGTTAAAAAAAATTTAACTGGCAAATTTATGGGAATTGCGTCATTTTAAATTGATAGTTTAAAGATGCTGTATTTCATATGATGATAACAATATTAAATAAATGTTTTAAAATAAACAAAAAAATAAAAAATAATTTAACTTTGATTTTTACAAAAACCATATAAATTTATATAAAAAAGCATAAAAAAGTTAAAAGGTTACTTTTTCGGGATAAATAGTTAATTTCTTCTATGCATTTTAATTTTAATAGAACAAAGTACAAGCATTAAACATTAAAAGATGACCTATTAAGGAAATTAGTCGCGTATTATGTCAAGGCTGAAACTATTCCACTTCGACTCAGAAAATTAATAGTAAAATGCTAAAGATATTATTAAATCTCTATACATAATTAATTATTTCGTGGATGATTTTTAATATGAGAAAATATTTCACATCTGATATTTTATTTTGTTTAATACCTTTCTTAATTTTAATTCGAATTAAAAAAAAAAAAAAAAAAAAACTACGGTACTGTCTTCACCAAATTGGATTATTTAACGAGACAGAAATGGTACATACTAAAATATTATTCCGGAAGTAATAGCTTAATATAATGCAGATCTGTTGATGTCGTGATTATCTAACATGAAAAAGCATCTTTTATGGAACTGTTATCGAATGGCCTATTTAACTTAGTTAAAAATGCTTTGTTTGTTTTTAAAAAATTAGTTTAATTTTTATCAATAATTATAAAATTTTTATCAAAAAATGTTAATCGTGTGAAGAAAAATTTAACGATCAAAAAGAATAATGTCTAAAGAGTTTCTTTTATTTGAATATTAAGTTTAACCGTTTGTTTATTTGCTACTATGACGACATCGATCAGCATAGTTACCATAATTATATGTTATCGTGAGGGAGGAGAAGAAATTGCCTTCTTTTTAAACGAATACATAACTAATAGACATTCTTCGCGTTTAAATTAAAGTTGCCGTTAATCTGAAATTTCTACGATTGGAAAAAATTTTTTGAACGAAATTCAATTTTTAAATTAATAATTGAAAATTTATTTCTTTAGAAAGTTGAAAATATAAAATAAAATATTAAAACTTATTGTAATTTAAATACTTTATTTTAAACAATGTTTTCTACAAATATTTCTTTTTTCTTTTCTCTTATCATTTATAAGAAATTCATTATAAAAAATAATAATATTGTAATAATAATAATTATTATTATTATTACATAAGTTTTAATATTTTATTTTATATTTTCAACTTTCTAAAGAAATAATAATAATAATAATTATTATTATTTACATTTAGGATTTTTAATATAAAATTTTAATAATATAATTTATCGTATCTACTTAATAGATATCACTGTATTTATTTTAAAATAAATTATTCCGATATAAGAATTTATTTTATACAAAAGAATATTTATAAAATAAATTTATCTTGAAATAAAAGAAATATTTAGTTAAAGCATTGTAGAGAATATAAATATCACTAATTTACATAATTTTGAAAAAGGGAAAAATAATTTTTCGCTAATCTTAACTATAACTAAATTTAAAGCGAAACGTATATTTTGATGTTTTTCGTAAGTGATCAACCACCTTTATTTCAAAATTCGCTGAATTACCATGCATTTATTATTACGTTTCTTATAGAATAGGAATAGAATATTTTATAAAGAAATTTGCAATAAGCCAGTAAATGCCATTGCTTTCAATATATTCAATAGAATTTTGTTGTTATTATTATATTCAATAGTAAGCTCTGAAACAAATGACAAATGATCTGTATTTTTAAAAGACTGAAAAATATTGAGCCTATTTAATAACAATGATATTTAATAAGAATTTCAAGCTTTATTTATTAACATTCAATATTCGAATATTAAAAAATTTGATTTTTACTGTAGATATTAAGATTAAAGATTAATAAAATATATTATTATTGTTATCAAAAGTGCATTGGGTAAAAAACCTATTTGGCTAAAAATTAGTATTTAGTCACATATAGAAAACATTAAAAATATGTTCTATATTTTCTTGTATTCTCATATAAAATACTATTAATATAATTTAAATTCAAATATTTTACTTTCAAATGGTTACGCTAAATTTTATTTAAAAATTTATTAGATGTTTTCTAAAATAAATTTATAATAAACATTATTTTTACATTGATATCTCATTTTAAAATACTATGAAATAAAATACATATAAAAGATTCAAACAAAATATGCTTTTGAAGGAGTTCAAGAAAGCTTTAATAGCAATATTTTTATTTGGATATTTCAAATTGAAATTATTATTAATTTTCTATTCGAACTTATATATATATTAAGATAACTTAAGATATAGAAGATTCATACTAAAATATAATTATTTTCCTTCACATCCTCCGTTTCACATAATCATTTTGTAAAATTTTTTAATTGAAAATACTTAATAGTTTTAATATTTTTATAATAAATCATGAAATACAAACAATTTGTTGAAATGATTATAAAATCAAAAGCATATATTCAATCTCTCATTTATTCTTTATTTTTCTTCTTTTTTAATAGAGGAAATAAGCTCTATTTCAGCAATAGTTAAAAAAGAAAACTATTTTATTTATGGCTGAAATACAGCTCATGTTTTGAAACGATTCTCAATATGAAATATAGCATTTCCATATTGGAATCGTTTCAAATAATAGAAAACTTTAAACAGATTTAAAAAATTTATTAAAGTAATCATTAAATCATAACCACAACTACATTCTATATGTTCGAATTATAAGAATTACTTGTTTTTAGTAGAATTTATAAATTCAAACATTTTTTAAATACTATTTTAGAAACATAATTAAGAATCTCTGAATTATTTTAAAAATTAATTAAATTGAATAAGTGTAACTATAAAATAAATAATATAGAATGATACTTTTATGAAATCTTAATTTCATAAACTGAACAATTTAAATCTTCGAATATAATAATAATAATAATAATAATAATCAATTTTTAAATGATATTTTTTTGCTTAGAAAAATTTTTCTGAATTTAAAATTTGTCTTTTTTTATTAAAAACATATCTTTGCACAAAAAACAAACATACTTATGACTAAAACGTGAGTTATAGTAATGTTTTTAGTTTAATTTAATCAATAGTTTAAAAATTTTGTTGGATTAACTTATATGATTTCGAGATTACAGACCGTTTGATAGATCTGTTTATTAATGTTTTCGCGGTTGCTAGGAAAACTGATCATGATATATTTTTCCTATTTAAATAAAATAAACAAAATATGTTTGATAATAAATTTTAGTCATCACGCAAACATTATGGTAACCGTTTCAAAATGAATGCAATTATGATTACGAGAATAAATATAAAAGCAGTTAACGAATTATAATATTAATTGTTGACTAAAAATAATTATTAATCAACTAAACTGCATTTATTAATTGCATTTTTATAAATCTTAAATAAGCAAGATGTATTGTATATTGAATGATAAAAGATAATTGAACATTAACATTAATATTAACATTGATGATTAACATTAATCAATCAATGAAAGACATCAAAATACAAAATCGATTTATATAAATCAACAAAAATTTATCGTTTTATATAATACAGTATATTTAAAAGAATAGTTTATTAAATTTTTAATTATGATATTTGCAAATTTATTATTAAGAAAATAAAATCTAAAATTTACAAAAATTTCAATAATTTTTATTTTATTTTTCAGTTTGTAATAAATGTAAATACATTTTAAATGTGACCAAACATTTTAATATCAGACATCAGGAATTCTTATGAAAAGTCAAAGAAATATACACAATAATGTAATAAAAATAATAAAATAAATATATTTATAGTACAAACTTTATAAATAAATTATAAAATTATTACTATTTAGAAAATAATATAACTAAATAAATTTTTACTTTTGATTTCATATTTTATTCTTTCATAAATTAAAGCTTAGTGCTAATATGCAGTATAAATTCAATATAAATATATTTATATCATATAATATGTATAGCATAAATATATTAAACTATTGTATCTCACTTTGCAAATTGATAATAATTTAAAGAAAAAAATTTAAAGTTGTAGAAGCTCGAAGATTTCGGAAACGATTGATCGTTTAGAGAACTACTTATTAACAATATCATTACAGTAGATTTGTCGTCTTTATATTACGATAATTGTACATCTATATAGATCAATAATCATTCACCAAACGAAAATTAATTCTAAGATTCAAAAAGTTACAAATGATTTATTATTCAATTGTGAAATTATACAGCAGCTTCAGCATCAAGTAAATTATTTATTTACAAAACGAAAAATCACAAAGAATTATGGATTTAATATGCATGAAGAATCTTTAACATTTCGAGAAAAGTCTATATTATTCTAATGAAAACTTACTTAACGATTATCAGAAAAAATTGATTAATAAAAACATAGACAATTTAAATTATATTAAATTATGACTAAAACGTGAGTTATAGTAATGTTTTTAAGATACTATATTTTCATTACTTTAAACTTTGATACGGACTTAGGCCTTTGATATTATCAGCAATATTGGGCAGTATGTATAGCAAAATACTATACTCATCTCATTCCTAGTACTAAAGATTCAAATATAAGCCTATATTGATACATTTTTTAACTATTTGATTTTAGGATTCATAATTAATTTTTTCAATAAAATCGATGAGTAATAATTTGATTAATACCGTCGAAAAAATAATTTCTATAAAATATTCAATATATATTTATGCATTTTTATAATTACTTAAATAAATTATGAATGATAATTATAGTCTATCTTATAGTATTGATAAGCTGTTGGCATTTCTTAGAGATTTTTAATGTTTTATAACGTTTATAACGATTTATAACGTTGCGACGTGTTATACTGTATATAAAAACTAATGAAAAAAATTATATACTGTATTAACCAGAATAATAAATATAAATTTAAAATATGAGATTCAGCAAATTTTCTTGGTATGAATTAATCCTGATATAGAATTTATTATGTAAAATAAAAAATTAAACAAGATATTAAAAATTGCAATTTAATTTGGATATTTGTAGCTAGAAAAGAATCGCTTATCATATCACCCTTGGAAGAATGTAAATTTTCATTTCTTCTCAATGAATGACTCGAAATTCAGATAAACTCTGTAATTACTAAATTTTGAAAAAAATATTAAACATCAAACATTAATATAGAAGTATAACATTTGTATTGGCTGATATCGATATAAAGGAAATGTTTGATTTTTTTCCGACGTTCCCTCTAATTTTTCATGATGTATGTGCGGAAAAAATTCTCCATGTTCAACTTATATTTCAGAAAGTTATGCATTCATTTTCTGTTGTGCAAATTAAAAATCAAACAATTGCAGTTATTTATATGAAAATTATTATTATATATTTGAATTGAATATGAATGATGCCGAATCGGTATATACAAAGAATTTATGAATAGTTTTCAATTTTGTAATACAAGTGCAACAGAAATGCGTATATTTTTCTCACAATAAATTAGGTGAGATTTTTAAATATTTGTGTATAGACATTTCACTTAAAAGCAATATCTTTCTAATTAGTTTGCATGCATTCATATCCAATAAGATGTATCCACATTATGAAACAAATTCCACACAAGGTTTGAAAACAAAAACCGTTCTTTGTGCATACAATGATCTGATTGTTATAACATTAGAATGTTTATTTTTTTCTTTTCAATTCCAGTTTTTTAGTAAATTTGCTATTGCTAGTATTACCTTACTATGCAAGTACTTCAATTTTAACTTTTAATGCAAAGATGCATTTACTTTTGTTTACATTGCATTTACATTTATCAGCAATTTCTTTCCATGCATATATTTTTTAGTTTTAGAACCCATGAAATGAGTTCCAGATCAAGGGCTTTTATCTACACAGCTAAAATCTATTAATTCTAAAACTTCATCATGATTCCATTCAATATTCATATTCTTTAATAATTATATTAAAATATTAAAAAACTATATCCGATTATTAATTTGAATGATACACGCACACGAAACAAAAACACCCAAACTAAACGTGCACGCAAACAAGTAAATTCTTTTGATGTACCCGGAAGACATTTGTGAATGCTGACTGTTGACCACTTATGACATGTAATTAATGAAAAATGGTTGGTCGGTAAGGTTTGCAAATGTTCTACGCACCTATACAGAGAACATTAGCATTTTCGAGAACAATTTTCAAAATGCGTTGTCTTATGCTTAATTAATTATCCCATTAATCAATAAATAATATATATTGAGGCTTTAAATATTTTAAATTTTACGAATTGCACTAAATTTGGCATCACTGTTCATTATTTTTATTATATCATAGCAAAATTTACTTAAACCAGTTGACTTAAACTCATGTTCAAGTTTAGATGCATGATAGAATGAATAAATCAATATGCATTTACTTTTGATAAATGATTAAAAAAATTCTAAATTAAAATTAAATTTTTAAAGTCGATTTAAATCATTAAGTACTGTACGTCAGGTATTTTAAAATAAATATATTTGTTATGATTAGGCAATTAGATTTCTTAAATCTTTGCCCTATATTATGGACAGCAAAATGCATTCTGTATACTTTACAGTGTATTACATGTTGAATAAGTAGAGGAATACGCCGCATTGAGAGATATATTGCACTGATAAATAAATAATGCATTATTTTAACAGCAACACAATTTAGGATACTGCGCATGCGCATACGATCAGCCAATGTCGGAGATGAATGACAGTTAGCAGACACCTTTAGTTCCTCGCAATTTTCTACTGATTTTCGCCTGTGAATCAAATAACTGCTAGCAGTTATGCATGCCACAATTTTTTTGTTATGTTTTTAATTGATTATTATTCAAAATCAAAATTGGGAAGAACGGATGTGGGATCTTGAATGCTACCATTACGTTTCATGTTGGTTATTAATTTAATTTAAAATTTAGCAGTTCGATTGATATTGGGATAATATGTCGCATTTTTATTCTATTTTTCATTAAATTGCTTCAATACCCCTTCATAGATAGGACAAACCTAATTCATATTGTTTTATTACAAAATGAAATGAAATAATACATGAATTAAGTTTGTTCAACTGTTTGAACAGTTGTCTGTTCGTGATCGATCCGAAAACACGGTCACAGACGTAAATATTATCGTAAATATGTGAATTTTATCAAAATAAGATAAAATTCCATATACTGTATTATTGAAATCCATTGGAGAACCAAGCCTATTGGAAATGGCTTGGTTCAATATTATTATATTGAGTCAATATTACTGGCATTTCAAAAGAAAAGAGTTTTACATATTTTTCTTGCAATAGTTCTCATAAATATTGCCGATTTGAATGAAATTTGCAAATAATATGGGTACTATTTTGGGACCACAGCTTATCAGAAATGATCGATATTGGATCCTACACTCTAGATGTCTGTGTGTCAAAACGAAATGTAGGATATTACTGTTTTAGAACATTGTAGTCAGGGCCGGATTTTCCTATAGGCTAAATAGGCTCCAGCCTAGGGCCTCAAGATCAAGAAGGGCCTACATTTGAGTTAATAAAATTAATAATTAAATTTTACGCTCAAAAATATTTAGCTACTATTAAACATTCGAACACTTTAATTGATTTATTGCATTGTTATTTTAGTACACTGTACATTTCTCGAAAC
>WUQG02434155.1:0-14081 GCA_011317285.2 Androctonus mauritanicus | reverse complement strand
TAACATATTAATTTGTTTACTTCTTTTTTTACATCTTTAGTTATTTTAATATTTTAAAAAGTTATTTTAAACAAATATTATTTTCTTTTAACCTGGGGTCTTCCGAGACCTCACAATGCTAAGTGACAGAATTTTGATAATTGTAAATGCATAAGGATCAAATTTGCTTTAATGAATACAGCAGAATTATACACCAAACATGCAAATAATTCCATTTAAAAATTGATAAAAGTAACAAAAATTGTATTGCAATTTTTGTTTGTGCCCAATTTTGTTTATGATTTTCTTCTGGTCTATTTCTTGACCAACTCATCTTTCAAACAACAACAACAGTTTAAAATCTTTTAAACTGTGTGATGACAACTTAAAAAAGAAATGCTGAGTATTATGTAAATCAATACAGAAAATTAAATATACTGATGAGGAGTGAAGGCAATTTAGGTTTTCAACTCGAAATTTATTATATTGCTTGAAACAAAATATTTTAAACTGTTGTTGTTGTTTGAAAGCTGAGTTGGTCAAGAAATAGACCAGAAGAAAACTATAAAAATTGTTTTATATTTTATTATAAATTTACGATAACGAAAACAATTAAAGTTTTTTAATTAAATAATTTGAAGAAAATATAATAAGCAAAAATTGCTTAATATAGTCAATAAAAATTTTAAAATTAGCATGAGATTATTCTTAAAAGACTGGATTCATATATTAATTATGGATATAGTAGAATATTTAAAATTAAATATTTATTTAATGAAATATCAAGTTTATAATATATTGAATACTGTTCACACATTTCATTTGCATCCACGATAATTTGTAATATATAATATTATTAAGATACGCTTATCAGTACACATATATTCTCTATATTATTGGTAAATGCAACTTAATCTATAATATAAATTTAGAACTGCTACTGATGATAATGAATTATTATTAAAATTTCTACTATAAATCATAGTTAATTAAATCTTCTAAATAGTTATTAAATAGTGAAAATCATAGGCGGATTATCTCTCTCAAATCTAAAATTTCGCTATTTTTTATGTGTATAGTAGTTTTTCGCTATCTTCAAGATGGAAAATTGTTGTAGGAATATTGAAGATAATCTCTATTAATGAATGTTGTTATCAATTACTGAAGCATTTTGATAAATGATACAAATATATTAAAAAAATAGACTACATTCTATACTAATAAGAAGTTTCAATACATTACAAATTACATCCTTTTAGTAATAAGATATCTATTCATTCATATGGTCATTAGTTGAATCGATTTTCACAGATGTCTTTCAAATTATTACAAAATAACCAAAATAAAGAGCTTTAAATAATCTTATATAATTGTCCTTATGTATTTTTAATCAAAATTTTCATCTTAAATTTCATTTAACAAACAAATTTCTCTTCTCGCTTAAAAAAGTATACAAGAGATTTTGAATTTCTTTCTGTTAAACTAATAAATCGGGACATGAATATTGTTCTTTCAGTTTAAAGTTTATTGCGAGATCGATGGATAGAAATTGGATTCCCCCTAAAAAATAATGCACGTTTAAAATAATTTAATTCCATAATTTTCTATATTCAATATCAAGTAAAAATTTATGATATGGGCCTATATATGTTCGTATACAACATTCGAAAATCATATCATAAAGTTCAATGGGACAACCTTTTCTTATCTGAGGTGGAAACATCTACGAAAATCGATGTCAAATATCCTTTATCAGTTCAAAACCACATTACAATTCAATAAATCTAGAAATATTAGATTATCGACGCCTGTACAGATTTCACAAAACAGTGTATAGATATTTCGATATCCTATTTCAATATTATTACTATTTATATATTTTAACATTTACTGCCATTTTAGAAAAATAAAGATATAACTTATATATAGTAATGGACTCTTGCTAATGCGAATAAGAAAAAAAAAAAAATTGGTTCTCTCAATCAATAATTTAAAGCAGTTGAAATATCTTTCTGCCATGTTGAATGAGAAGGAATAGAAATTTTTCGAAATTATATTTGGTTACAGTAATTGATGTTGATATATTCCAAATTTCAGCTTTCTAACATATCGCCATGTATCTAATACATCCTAATATTTTCCTGTCAGCGAATGTTTCATTACAAACAAAAATGAGAATTGTGAACATATATTTCATTTAGTACAATATTTCCCTATTGACATTAAGAGATAGAATCTTAAACGATTTTTGAAGTGAGAAAAATTATCTTTAAAATTGCTATTTCTTGTGATTTTTTAATACGAAAATTTGAAAACTGCTGTCAATTTTGCTATTAAGATATAAAATTTCTGGATATTCAATATTTAATGTGAAAAATAACAGTTATATTATCTTGTAACACATTGGTTATACCCATATCAAATAAAGTGTAAAAGATAGCCAGATACTAGATGTATAGTACAAATAGGAAGAATAAGATGAAGTCCCATCTTATTTTCTTCAGCTTAGCTTCAAATTACGTAAAAATACTTTTGAAAAGTAGAATCAATCATTAAAAATGTGCGCGTATTAAGAAACAAGTATATTGGCTTAATAGCAGCATAGATCATAAAATGAATAAATTAGAAATATAATTAAGATCGTAAGTAAACTCAGTGAAACATTAATGTCTCACTACTGTACAAGCAAACATACTCAAAATCCTTAGATTTTCTAACCTTAATTTTAACTGACTAAGTTTTCCCAATTGTATTTAAGACATTATCAATAAAGGTTGTATGGAACATTAATTTTTTTCTTTAATTAACTGTTTTTTTTTTTTTAACTTTAATAAATATATAAATTTTCATTCGTACAAAAACGTGACCTTTTTAGGAGCCATATTTTTCAAAATTGATATCAATTAAAAGAAAATAAAATAGGATATTTATGTTGTTCTTCACGTCTTTATGAGTTATATCGTATCATTTATTATCAATTAAGCAACTTTAATATAAGCCTGTTATTCAAATTTTAAATTAGGATTTTTATTTTTAAAAGTATATAATTTTTATACTGTATATTAAGAAATAAAATTATATCGTTTTAGTTTATTTTTCATTACAATTTTCCTTTTAAAAAATTTTTAATAAATAATTATAATTAAAATACTTTTATACTATTTTTTGAATGAAAATCTTTAAACAGTTACTATTTTTTTATATGGCTTATTTATATAGTTGCATATTTTTTTAATTTTCCATTAGATATCTTCTCTCTCAGCTAATTAAATCCGGTGATAAAATAAAGTTTTACAAACTTCAAAGCGAAATTCCTTTTAATTGTTAATATTCAAATCTTGTGATGAAATGTGTGTATATATTAATACTAAATGTATGTAGTGCGCCATAGAATTATTAAGTTTTGTCTGGATATTTCAACTAATTATTGAATACAGTATTAATAATTATATCAGTTTTACGTCTATAATATTTAATTAAATAGTTTATTGTATGTAATATAATCCGCTCTATAATTAAATATTATAGAAGAAAATATTTGCAATAAAAAATACTGGAATGAAATCGGATTAACTTTCATTTCAGATTGGTATTTTTTCTTATAAAAAATTGTCATACCTAAAAAAATGATTAATCCAATTTAAACAGAATTTGGTGTTATACAAATCACAGAGGAATATATTAAATTATCTTTCGTTTATGAATTTGTTTTAAGATATTGAGTATAGTGACGAACATCAAAAATTTCAAGTACACATGCAGTGACATTTTTGATGCAGTGCCTACACGTTACCAACATACATATTATAGAGTGGTTTCTGTATCCATTCAATATTTCGTTACAAAATACTAACCATGTGTAGTGTATGAAGTGTGTGTGAGTGTTCGTGCATAAATAGAGAGAGGAATTTTTCTGATTTCAATTAAATTTGATAAAATAATATGCATAAAAGCGAGTTTGACAGGTTTTTATTTTTAAAGATTTTGAATTATTATTGACCTAAATTCTGTGTTTAACTGAGCAAAACAAAATAATTCAGACAAATTATAGCATCAACTGATTTTCTTAATTATGCTTTTTCCAAAAGATTGTTGGAATATTTTTTTTAATATGTCTTTTGTAAAATTTTTCACAAAAGATTCTAATTTCAGGCCGTCTCTAGAGCGACTGGAAACATTTTTTCCCCCTCTACCAGATTTTTTTACTGAGATTTTATTTATCTTTTTTAGAGAAAATTTGTATCGAGATCGAATTTGTAAAAGACGTTTGAATCTTTTACTATAAACAATTCATTTAATTTCAAACTTTCGACAAGAAAGATGCGTTGGTAATTACAAATTAATCATATATTAATAATAATGTTTTTACTCTAAAATTTATTTTTTAATGATCATTATCACTAAGGAAATTTTAAAATGATTAAAAGTTTAATATTAAATCTTTATAGGGACTATACTGAAAGAAAAAGTTGATTATTATTTTTTTCTTTTTACTAGTTAACCGTAATGAAATTTCTCGGTAACTGCTTACCAATAGTTAAATTCTACCGAGTTCTGTTAAACTATATTCTGATTTGATAGATATATGTTCAATCACTTGACAGAATGATGCAAAGCATGAAACAGGCGCATTCGAGTGCTAAACATTGAACAAATCTAATTTTAACGGATGAACATTCAAAGAGATTAAAAGCAATGAATCTGAAATTCGAGAATATTAATAATTATGGACAAAATAATTAATTTTTAAATACAATATCCATTGTAATAGTTGTATTAAAGCTACGAATATTTGAGTGTTAAGAATAAATTTATATATTTTATCCATATAAAAACTGAACCACACAGATAAAAGATAGTTTAAGCAAAAAATAATAAAATATTCATTACTTTTAAGCAAAATATAATGAATATTTTATATTAATTATTTTTGCTTAAAACTTCATCCAACTTCATTTTATATGAATATAAAATGAAGTTTTAACATAAAAAAAAAAAAATTATAATCCTAATTAAATACATAATAAACTTAAGCAGCATGGTAATTAAATGTTATTTATGCAAAAAATAAACCGATGTTAAAATTTGTTACGCTGCATTTTTTTAAATTTATATTAGTTTTATTTTTAATAAGACTGAAACTCATAATATTTGCATTTTTAATACATGATTAATTATTGAAAAGATATTTTGTCTATACATCATACATTTTAAAGAAACAAAATTATAATTTCAATTCTTTAAAATAAATATTGAATATTTATATTTTAAAGTCTTGTGAAAACAAAACCTATCATCATTAATTACTGTATAACTTATTAATAAATGAAACTAATTGAAGCTATTAATAACTACACAAACATGAAACATCCGATGTCTTTCGATATGAATAATATTTTGATTTAATGAAGGAAATCCACTGAATACAATTTGTAACAAACTGAGATAATTGAGTTTATATCATTGAGCATAATATAAAGTTTCGAGAAAATGTTACAGATTTATAAAACGTTTGATAATTGTCTATCATAATAGTTTAATTTGTAATAATTACATACAGCTCGGATTCGGATTAATCCTTTAAACTTATCGCATTAAATTCTGATTAATCCTTTATGTTTAACAACTTCACACAATGCATTGAAGTACAGGATCTAAACATTAATATCTATGGCGCAAACAGAAAAAAAAATTTCCATAAATGATCTAACTACATAATTCAATTAACATAGACGACATTATGCAATTTAAATGAATAATTTGCATATCTGAGTTGATTACACTGAAATATTTAATTGGAAACACAGAAATTAAGTTTATTTGTAACTTCCATTTACAGTTAGAGGATAACAAGAGGAAGAAAAAAAATTAATTTTATAAATGATTTTATAACATAAAATGGTTATAAGGAAACAATAATAATTACGTTTGATCTTCACTTGTTTAAATTCAATTATGATAAAATTTAATTTGGAATAAGAAAATGTTTGCATTGCCTAAAGAAACTGCTGCTTTTATCGTTATCGTGGTATAATTTTTTTTTTTTTGTTCAGAATGGTATTTTTGATAACTGTTGCTGAATTTATGAGTATCTGGACAGATATTAATATGAAAACAGGTTAATTTGCCTCCAGACACACACACGGGATTATAAAAAGGATCATTAAAAGATTGTTTCAAGAAAAGCGATTTCCGAAGTTGTTAAATCTGATATTAATAGACAATTAACGTTATTTTAATTCTCAATATTCTCAATTTTTGTAAAGATAGCAGCGAGACGAGAAAATTGCTCGACTCTTTCAAATTAAAATGATGCTATCTTTTTTCTTTCTTTTTTTTCTTTTCCTCTGTTAATTTTACAAAATTAAACAGAAGGAAAAGCTAATTATATTTCGAGATACTTTAATGAATTTAAAGATAAATTTTTAACATAAAAGTGATTTTGAAGATATTTATTCAATGGATGCTTATTAATTAACTCTAACCAGCAAATTATCATTTATGATACCAATTCTAAGATAGCATAATCAGATAGGTTTGCATTGTCGTTTAATGTTTAATTCAAGTAAACATCCAACAGATTTATGCTTGCAGATATTATATATACTGAATATAGACCTCGAATGAGTTAATTATTATTAATTATACTTTTAAAATCGTGATTTTTTTTTTATTTTCTCAGTTCGTTCTAATAAAGAAACAATCGATTATTGTTCCACGTATCCCGTATATCCTTCGACACAACCCATTCCTTTCAAAGACATTATAGCTTAGGATCAAAGAACATTTTCAATGTATTTCTCTTTACGGTTCCCTGGAAACGTTACGAAAGAGATGGAATTATGGCCTGTATCCAGAATACCGTAAGTGCAATTCGATCTAAAAGACTAAAATCGTAAGAGCAAGAAAAAAAAAAAAAAAAAAAGTGCGAATTTCAACCTCCAAGGCTCAAATGTTTTCCGAATGATATTACATCTCAAACGTTTCTACTCGTAAACACGAATATTTTATATACATAACCATCCAACAATTAGATTTTATTCTTCGTTATAATGCCAGCACATGCAAAAAACAATTAGATATGAAGCTGAAAAATTCAATTCTATTTAAAATATATTGAATTTCATATTTATATAAGTTTATATATATATTTTTAAATTATGAAATTGTAAATATTTGCGCTAAATCAGATAAGAAAGTAAATTTTAGAAATCGATGAAGTTTTCCACACAGTTAACACAGAAATTTGTAGATGCAAAAAAAAAGGAACTGCATATTTACAGATTTTATAAATTTGCATATAATAAGCAAATTTAATAATGGAAAAGAAATCGATAAATATACAACAGAAAAAGTGTTTTTTGATTTAAGAATATACTAAGCAATGACGAAGTCTTTGTGCTTATAGTGCATATCGAATTTTTTAATTAAAAAAATCTACAGACAACTTCCTAGACTTCTTTACAGTATATTCAATAATAATACATTTTTTTTTTTACAAATACAGTATTTGACATCAATTTTTTATAATTACCTTTTTCCTATATTAATTGACGAAACAGAATCTTATTGTTGACATAAGGAACTGGATTTTACAGTTTGTCTTTCGACAGAATCGATTCTTTCTAAGAGCTCAGAACGATCTACACACTTCTACGCTCTCAAAACAGAATAAAAGGTTTCTTCTATACTGTAACAGTACTTTAATCATACAGAAAGAAAAAGGATTTCTTTACGCTTTAATCATTCATGCTTAAATGTCTTTATTTAAAGTATTGGATTTTAAAAGTTCATTTATGTGCTTGTCAATGTATATACCGTGGCGATTTTTAAATGACTTACAATCAGTAAATGGATACAAAATAGGAATAGAAGACGTGACGGCAATAGAAATAGGTCAGGTAATGGAGTGAAAAAATAGGTGTCTGATTTTGAACTATTTGAATGGTGGTCACGTCTCAGAAAAGGCAGCTCACTGTCTGCAAATAGTCTCTTGCCAAATTCTGCGAAACAAGCTGACGTGAAATGCTTAGTTGTGGATACCTCCCGTTGATGGCTATTGTAGTTCGCAAACGACTATAGGTTTATATGCATGAACACATACAAATTCAGAGTTCACTATATAATATAACTGTTTAATTCACCAATTTCAATTAAAAGCAGATTACCAATTTAAGCAACCTGGCATCAAATTATAAAAATAAATATTCAAGAGAACGACTTGTTTAGTCAATTTTTGCAAAACAACAACAATAACTGGGAATCATTTTTCTTAAGTATATAGAGTAATCGAATTAGGAAATAAATATTATACAGGCAATCTTATTTTCTACGTTGCATTCCCTTAGAAAAAAGGATTTTTTTCCCCAGTTAGAATTTCATACCACTTTGCATATTTTTATCGTTTAAAACACAAATTTTACCAAGTTTTATTTTGGTAAGTGTATATAGATGTATACAAAAGAATTTTTCTTATATTAAGTTACTTACTTTCATGTTTTGTAATGACTAAGAAAAGACATCTGTTCTAATATTCGAGTGCACTCGGGGCACTCAAATTTTCTTTATGAACTTCAATATTTTAAAGAGTATTATTTTAAAAATTCGATGCGAAACGGTCTATTTTTTGATAAACAACAGAAGAATATTTGAAGACTCCATGGCTATACCATGTTTTAAAAATTTCCAACACAATCTTGTATATGTCGTGTTGTTATGTCGCGTAATTCCTAGGAGACCAATTTACTCCAGAGAAACTTTAAAGAATTGTTGTTTCGTTATTGATTCTCTTTCTGTAGACACACACATACGCAATTATAAATTAAATTTAAACCGAAATCGAATGTTATAATAACCCTCAAGCGATACACGAAATTATGTAAAATAAATTATATAAAAGTTCTGTTTTATATTTATTTTGATCTCGCTTAAGAAAAATATTGTTTAGCAATATATCTCGTGTTTCCTTTTAGCTAAATAGAAGATACAGTTCGACCACACCCTAGAGAACGAGAAAATCGTGAATACAAAAGGTGAAGAAAAGAACGTAATACAAAACAATCGATAAAGACAATCTGAAGGTTACGTTAATCTCTTCTGAGTGAAACAGTCCTAACGTTCTTCAATTAAATTTTACAAACGAAGAATTACTACTATTAACTAAACGATTTTATTAAATGGTACAGCATTAACAAAATTATACAAGCAAGAAAAAAATATATAATAATAAAAGAGTTTGAAGACTTCCTTACATCAATGAAAACTACTGTTCAGTTTAATATGGCGGCATTCAGTTCTTTTTAGAATTAATGCAATCCGTTAATGAGTTCCGAATTAATTCGTTTTCTTAATAGGAAATCTTTATTATAAATGGTGTATAGTTGTATATAATTAAGTATAGTTTCGATCATTTTTCAATGATTATACTAGTTCATTAATGCAATTAATTTGAAGTACAAAATCTCCGAAAAGATCTACTTTAAGAGGCAATTAAGAGACTTATCAGAGTCAGAAGAAAATCAATACCTTAAGAAACACCGAAAATTAGAAACTTCATAATTATTGAAAGGATTCCTTTACTGAAAATTTATATTCAAGTAGGAACGATACTATATATAAAATCAAAATTACTATTCTACGAATGTAAAAAAGATAAATAAATAAAAAAATAAGAATACTTCGCGTTGTATTCAGCTTGTTTAATGATATATTATAGAGAATTTATTAAAATGTCTGAATTTTATTTTTGGAATAAGAGAACAATTTCAAGAATCCGGAAATAACTTGAACTCAAAATATATAAAATTTAATCTCAATCGCTTCAATAATTTCTTTATCTTAAAAAGAAACGGATGGCTAGACAAAGTGATAACGGATTCTGGATAAAATAAAGTTTGAAAGAGCGAAAAATTTCTAAATTGGGTTAACCTACTCCTTATACGTATATATATTTTAAATTTTTCAAAGTATTTGAAATGAGAAACATTTTTGTTTTTTTTTTGTAATCTTCAACGATCGTTCAAAATCCGTTCAGATAAGATATTTGGTTTATATAGAGCTTAGCAATTTTTATTTATTTAAAAAATAATAATAAATAAATAAATATTTTTCTGATTTTTATATATTAAATTGGATTATTTTATCGGTAATTTAACAAGCTAATTCGACATCAGATAATTTCCGAATATCTATTCCATCTCTAATAGTTAAAAATAACGAAGTTATTTTTAGTACTTATAAATATAGATTAATAAATTATAATTAAGAGCACTGTATAAGAAATTATAATTATCTGCTCTATTTTTATGGTATTGATGATAAAAAATGATCAAAGAAGATTTGAGATTGAACGTTGGTTAATTAACTGACTGAACGTAAGAACTTTTATATAACGAGTGATTATATATGTAGCGAGGATTACGTATGGTTAAAGTTCAGAAAATAAGCTTCATATATGCCGGAAAGTAATTATTTTTTTTTGGAATGAAGGTAGATTAAAATGTTAATATTTTAGTGTTGCAATTATTAACAACGAAGACAATTCTTTCAGTTCAAGTGAATCAATGAAAAATCGCTATTTTATTCGTGAAGTTCTTTTAAAGCGTTAAACAATTGCCAATTAGTGGAATAAAAAAAAATAACGAGTTATAATTAAGCAAAAACTTACTAACAAAAAGAAAAACAGAGGATAAAAGGTAATACTTAGAACTGTTTAACCTAATTCAAAGATCGTGTGCGATGTATAAATAATCCTGTGCAGTATTAGGTTAAAACCCTTTCGAAATGATGTGAAAATGAAAAGAATGAAGAATAGGAGCTATTTAGATACGTGTTAATCACATACAGTCTTAATTGGAAGTTTATTAGCTAAGAGTAAATTTCTAACAAAGAATAAGGTTAATGAATTTTACGCTTTGTCGTTTTTGGTAAACACTGCCAATATATAACCTAGAAACAAGACTTGGAGCACGTTTAAAAGATGGGAAGGACACATCCTAGTCGTCGATTATTTTCTCGCTATTAGATACGGTAGAACAGAACAATAGAATGCAAATAAATTCCAGAAATATACGTAGGTCGTTACACTAGAAACGGTCACCGCTGTCATTATTAACAAAGAATAGACTATCGTCATTTCGAACTGCATCTTTTCGTTATGAACAATTTCGGTAATCTTCCCTATTTTGTTATAAGTATAAACCGGCGACTTACTTCGGTTTACTAAAGGGGAAAAAATGCAATTAAATCTTTGTTTATTCAAGTTTTAAATTCTTAAATGTTATCAGAGCGTAGTTTCACCGTAACATGGATGAATGATACAGAGAAATATTTGATAATCGATTTGAACCTTATCAATCCGTATAATCCAACGGTAAAATAGAAGTATCAAGGAAGATATCAAAAATGATATTAAAGGAATATAACGACTAGAAAATTTCAGTAAACATCTCGCAGCGTGGTACAGTCGCTGACCAATCAATCAATTGTATCTACTGGAAACTGGGTGCCTTGCAAATCAAATGAAGGAAATTCACTCAAGTTCTTCAATAAGCATAGATTACCACCGCTAGTAATTTGAAAAGTTCTTCTCTCAGGGATTTCATCGTACTTCGATTTTCAATTTTACGCACCACTGACAAAATAATCTATTCCATTTCTCCTTTCTATAATCTCCACTTGACAGTACTGCTATATCCGTATCAATACAACAAAATAAGAGAACTTCAATTCATTTTTCAAACAAGGCGAACAAATTCTATTAGAACATAAATGGACAGGTACAAACATCCAACTAACTATTTTAAAATACATACAAGAAATAATTAACTAAATAAGAGCAACTTGCATTATTTTTTTTTGACATTTAAATACAGGAGAGCGGGAGTCCTGTTGGTAATTTAACTTATGTCATCGGCAGAACTTAATATTAAATTCGAAATCGTAATTAAAACAGAAAAAAATATATTATGTATAACTTACATATATCTAGAAATAAAAACGATTCTGTCATTTTTTTATCATTATTATTTTCCTTCAAGTAAAGCTGATGTCGTTTTGATTTGTACAAAAGAAAATTATTGATGCTTGGAAAAAAAATATGGGTTCAGAATTAGTTTGGATTTTATCAATGTATATTGTAAAGTCTGTTTTAAATTTATGTTAAAACTTCATCGTTAAAAATGCTAAATTTATTTTTTCAAAAAAAAAAAAATTATTCAAAGCATTTAATAATCAAACAATTAGTGTATATCGGTATCATTCTTCATATCAACAGAATTATATACAGTACTTCAAATTTTAAACTACAATGCTGTCTCCATGTGTGCAATTTTAAACTGTGTGGCATAAAAATATGTAAAAAATACATCATTCGAGTAAATTCGAAAATAACGTATTTTTTTACAAATTTTAGTTAAGCAGATCAATGTAAAATCGGTGATTTAATTTTTTTTTTTTGTTGTTAAAAATTTAATATTTTGATGAAATTTTAGTTACGTGTTCGAGGAACGTATCTTTCTTATTTCTAAGGCATTTCTACGGGAAAACTGTTTCAATTTACACGAGTCTTGCATTACGTAACACTCACGTAATTCGCAACAACCATGTTATCTTCAACAAGTCTTATATAGCAGAATTATTTATTTATTTATTTATTTATTTATTTTTGAAAATGTCATATTCTGCTAAAAATTGAAAAATCTATGAAATTTTTTATTTGCAAATTGTATGCAAAAATCAAAATATAAAAACGTGTTTCGGTACACTTAAGAATTAAATATAAATATTTCAAGATGTAATAAGTTATTGCCTTTATATCATATTAAGCTTTTCTCCATTTTATTCGATTTACTAGAAACGTCTAAATGGGCTCAGCGGAACACAAATGGGCCACAAAGGTAAGAGGCGAGAATAAAAATTACTTTTGCACATCACTAATTTAGATGACCATACTTTGAAAAGTAGATTTAAACGAATTTATCGTGGCTATCATCACACAGCTTAGATCTACATCAAGCGATGGCCACGTTGTTAGGAGCTAAGAAAGTGTGTTTAAATTTATTAATTAATGAACGGTTCCATCATCGGTATAGTGTTGTATTTTGTTGTGGAAATAGAATTTCTTGGATATGATAACAAATACCGATTACGAGTGGATAGGATCAGACAACTGATTTCTTTTCGGGAATAGAAACGACCAATGCAAGATTCCGGAACTAATATTGGATTGGCAGCGAGCCAAACAAGTGTCTAGATCGAAGTTAATGAGCGAAGTGGATATAGTTAGACCAATATAAGGTAACCCGGTAGGTATACAGTATACCGATAGTAAGCTTGCTATATACAAAACACATTTAAGTTCTCTCTCTTGTAGTCTTTGTTTCAGATAAATAGCCGACGAAAAAAAAAAAAAACTAATTTTGTTAACAATAATTACTTGAAACAAAAAATAATAATAACGAAAAGAATAAAGAGCGAGATTGTTCCTTTGAAAATTCTCAGATAAGAGATTTATCAATCGATAATTACCAGAATGCAGTTGAATAGAATTCTATTATTCGAAAAGCCGCTATTGTCATTCTTAGTCTATGTAAAATAATTTAAATAGTGTTTTAAGAATTTCTTTACACAGTTTTCATTATTTTCATCTTCGTTAGTATAATTCTTACATGAAAGTGAACAATTAAAATTATTATACGCGTCAAAGATAGTAAAAAGAAGAAAATTAAACACATAAGCGATTTGTATTAAATGAACTGCCCGAAACCTTTTAAACTATAATTAACCTTCAAATTTATGATGATAATTATTAATAACGTGCACATATGATAATCATATTTATCAATATTCATTTTTTAGAATTTTTTAAATATGCATTATTTATTTATTTGTTTATAAAATCCGATCGTAGATTTCGGATCAGTCTAACATTTTTACCAGTTCAGAAACGATTGTGTCGATGAAAATATACATGATATGCTGCAGACAAAGATTAGACAACAATAATTAACAGGAGCATGTTAATGTTCTCACAGGAAATACAATTACCATGTTATGGTGCAAGGAAGATATTTATACTCAAACTTTTCCTCTAATGGTGTTAC
>WUQG02434144.1:0-14082 GCA_011317285.2 Androctonus mauritanicus | reverse complement strand
GAAAATTCTTTGTAAAAATTTGATGATTTGCATAGATTGCTGAATATGGTCTGAATAGCAATTGTATTTGTAAGAAAAAGTATTTGAGTTAATATGTTAATTTGTAAAAGTCATATGTAAATGGAAATTTGAATCTATGGATGATTATGCATTTCTGAGGTTTTTGTAAACATTTTGTAAAATGATGAACTAGTTTGGAAATCGCTGAAGAGGATATAGAAAATGCCAAAATGCATACGATAATCATAAAATAGTTCATCTAAAATGTAAATAAAAAGTTTTAACAGATTAATGTTCGTTTGAATTCAGTCAGCACACCACACTGTTTACGATAGTGAAGAGAAAAAAATATCCTGTATTGAATGTTATTCGATCATTTGGATAGACAACATTAGTCATATTTAATTTGAATATATGAGAATCACTGCCTGATTAATAGATTTATTGATAATAGATCAATATTGAAAGTAAGAAATTGCAAAGTTTTTCCTATACAATTAACTCAAATTTATTTAAAAGTTTCCGCATGGCATAAACTATTTCTATATTTGGCTTTTAGATTAGATTTTTTTCATATTATCTAAAATCCATGTTATCTCTTTATTCATACTATCTTTAAATAATACCTGTTTCTAAATTTAAATATATAAACCAAAAATTAAATTAAAGATTTAATTATTATAAAAATTAAATTCTATACATTTTGGAGGCCCAAACAACACTACATCCATAGCTTTTAAGGCAATTTTCTGTTTATGAATTGGATCTTTGATGCCTAAAACAATTGTCATGAAATTCAAGCTATTTACAGCTAATCTGAAAATAAATATGTAAAAAAATAAAAATTAAATAATTTTTTTTAGTATTTTAATAATTTTAATATTAATAGGAAGTTTAAATAACCTTGGAAGTTTAGTACCATCTACATTATGATTCTGGAAAGTATTTACATATTGCGGAAGATCCACATAAGATACTAGCCATTCTACTGTTTCTTCAACTGTCCAATTATGAACTAAAATAAATGAACAGAGGATATATTAATTCAATTATTATATTATTCTGAATTAAATTATTATAATTTATCTATGCTTAGAAAATTAATATAATTTTCTATACCCAGTGTCATTTTCTATATCTATTTCTTTATATGCAATTTTTAAAAAAAAAAATGCAATCTTTAATTGGAAATAAAGAAATAGATGTAATGATAGCATATCATAAGAATGAAATTTAAGAAAAAGAATATTAATATGTAATAAAAAGATCATTGCAAACTCATAAAAGGAGTTATTATAAAAATGTATTTGCAAATAAATAGAAAATAACAATGGCTATAGTATAATGATATGAATAACTAATTGCTTTACAGTTTTTTTTTACTTTCTTTCATCACTGACTGTGTCATACATATTTTCAAATCAAAATTTATTGCTCTATTCAATTGACTTCATTTTAAGGACAAAATTATACTAATTGTTAAAGATCAATGGCAGACATATCTGTTATTTAATTATTACATTTTTCAAAAATTTTTGCAACTCTAATAAAGCTATTTAATAGCATAAAATAATGATTGCATATAATGCTAGAATAATATAATCTCTGATATATTTTTCTATTCATATATAAATTTGCTTTTACAATATTTTGTTGTGTCAAAAAATACTAAAACCAACTATGAAACATATAAATTAAGGGACTTATTTGGTATCTATTAATTTTTAATAAAATAATCTTCATAATAAAGTTTATAGTTAATGTGTTTTAAACAACATTGGATTTTTCCAATTTTTTAAATTCTAACAGATCTATAGAGGAAAGTTTTTATTTTTAACAATAATGTTTTCAATCTTCCATAAACCCATAATCAACTATATCAACAATTATATATAATCAGCATTATATATATAGCTGATGATGGCCTTATGGAAGGCCAAAAACATTACAGTAAAAAATAAAACTTTCCCATATAAAGCTGTTTTTTTGTATTTAACTTATAATAACAGCAAGAAGGATTATATATTATTTAATATGAAATATCTGATAAAGCTATTATAATTTTTAAATATCAAATAAAGATGGACAGATTCATATATTTATTACTATGTTTATTACACTTAAAATTAAAAATTGATTAGTACTTACTGATAAATGGAAATACAAAGTTAAATGTCAAGAAATAGGCTAAATAGCAATTAACTATCATAAACTACTTTATTATAATATATATTATTGAATTTATTTTAATCTCTTTGGAATGTTTCAACATTATTAGATAAAATAATAATCATATTCGGAACCCTAAATCCAATCAGATATTTTATATTGGAATTAATATGAAATGAATTTTTCCTCTAAAAAGCAGTTTTCCAAAAAAAACATTATTTTCATAAAATAAGAAATATCTCTAATAAAAAATTGATCAATATATTAAAAATATATCATTATAATATGAGTAATGCATTGTTTATTGACAAATGAGTGAAAATGCATATAACAATAATAAATCTTTGAATATTCTGAATACAATACATTACCATGCAACAGATATATATTTATATGACAAACATTTGAGAAAGCAGCACCATTAGGAATCAAATGCTATGCTTTCAAATTTTTCATTAGTTCAAGATTTAAAGAATAAACTATTATCAGACAATAATGAATGTGTTCATAATTGTTTATAATTTGCATGAAAAAAATAAATTAGAGAAAGTTCTAAAACAGCCCTTTGACATGAAAAATCTACAATAACTTTTTTAGTATTTGAGAAATTGAACATGGAGTGTTTTATGATCATTGGAGTATTATTTTAAAATGCTCATAAATCAAGATATAAATTATAATTAAAAAAGTATAGTGTATTCCTAAGCTTAAAAATATCAATTATTTTTTACTGAATACTTTAATTATTAAACAGATAATGACATTAGAGTTAAAATTCATAAATAACAAATTAAATTTTTATTTCAAAATAATCCAATAGTGGTCATTTAAGCTTGTTGATTAATCTTTGATGATTAATCTTTTCCTAATTTATTTGTATTATATTATGTTTGAATTTTTTTTTGATTTGCCAAAATTATTATTAGAAGTTTAAGAAAATTAATAGATGTTTATATCAAACATTATGGAAATTAATCATCTGATATGCTTTTCTTGAAAATACTATGAATATAAAAATAATTTCTGATTACTATTAATAATAATAATCATAATTATTAGAAATTCAAAGATTTTTAACTTTTAGTAATTAATTACAATCTTAATTAAAAAATTATTTTTATGCATTAATATAAAATCATTAAAAAAAATCAAATCAAACTGCATTTATGACAGTTAACTTATAAATATTTATTTGAAGTTTAAAAGTAATGGAAAAAATTAATTAGTTAATTACAATTAATTTGTTTCTTAATTTTTTTCATTTTATTAAAATTAATTAATAATCTTAATGATTTTATGAACGAATATATAGAAAGTATAGATCATATAAAAATAATCTTTATTAATCAATTACAGTAGTCATTTTTATTTCAATTTTATTATAAATAAATAAATATTCCATGCATTGAACATAGGAAATATTACAATATGGGTAATGTACAATATGGAAATATTGTACATTATATATAATATAATGTACAATATTTCCATATTGTACATTATATTATAACTCATCATTTTTTGACTAGATGATTAAATAAAGCACTTACTTCTGAAAACCAAAATTAGTAATATTTATCAAAAAAAGTTATTTTTATTTTGTTAGAATTTGAAATGATGATTTTTATAACATCAAACTGCAATCTGATTACATGCTCAACTAATGGAAATTAAAACATTCATAGAAAACAATATTTCTGAAAATAAAAATATTTTCCTTCTTCATTCAGCCTCTTCAAGAGTGAAGGCGGCAAATCTCTTGTAGAAATTTTTTCTATTGAATAGTTATTATTTCTATATGTTAGATTTTGTTTTGATATGTTAAAATTTTTCTCTTTCAAAAGTAAAAAGATTGATAGAGAAGCAGTTAATGGAGATTATTCTTATAATATTCATGTTTTAGTTTTCTTTATATTTTATATGTTTTTTTTTTTTAAGAAAAAATGATGGCTGAAATGCTGATTGTGGGAATGTATGCAGAAATAGCTCATGCTTCCTTTGCTAGAAATATGGTTTGAAAGCTATATGGTTACTCTTATAAATATAAAATATTAAATAAAATAAATAAAATGTATAATAAATGTAGAGGCCAAAGTTTGATTACCTATATTACTACACATGGTGAAAAAATCTTTTATATAAAATAAGCAAATAAATTATAGGAAATAATTTAAAAAGAAATATTATTATTATTATTTAAATATAACTGCAATACATAAAAGATTAATTATAACAATGCCAGAAATCTCATTTAAATTTATGTATCAATTCTCCTGTGCATTCAAATTCAATGGGCAAAATCATGCAGGAGTTAATATGAAAAACTAAGGATAGAGTAACAGCAACCCAAGCAATTTGAATTTTAATCTTATCAATAGTATATCATTTCTGAAACTGTTATATTCTTTCTATTATCAATGCAAAATTATATAGAGAATAAAATATCTGTTTTTGTATCTACATATTGTTTGATAAATTTTTTTATCTGAAAAAATTTGCATAGTTAACTGCAAAATTTTAATCAATTCCTAAATTCAATTTCTTCATAAAATTTATTTCAGTTTAAACAAAGTTTTTCTATCTGCAATTATTTTTCTTCAGTTTTATTTGTTAAACATTGCCATATAAAATTACACAATGGTAATATTATTTTTTCTGTTCTACTTAAACATTATGATCTAATTATTAGATTTCATAAAATATTAATATAGAAAAAATAGATAGTTTTCATAAAAAATAATATAGTATTAAAATAGTTTGTAAATCCATTAGAAAGCAAGAAACAGCACTAATTACAAAAATATTTTCAATTAAATTATTTAGCACTCATCAGTTCCAGAATAAGAAAGTACCTTTAATATATTACAAACTTAAAAAATTACACTATATATGTATTTTATAAGATGTATATTGTAATGTACAATTATTATTAAATACTTTATCTTTTCATGTTTATTTATGTAAGAATAATTTAACTTAATAAGTTAAAATAATCTGATTAATAGCATATTTCTTAGGTTTCTATTTGTTACTTAATAAATAATATATATCACAATGAAGCATGTGACCTTATGTAAATTTTTAATATTAGAATTTCTAGTATTGGAAATGGTTATTTCTAATTCTGGAATTGAGGAGGACTATGCAGTTTACCTGAAAATGTTTTTTAATTATATAAGTTTATAATTAAAATTTCTTCCCTATCTCATTACTGCATTTTCTTAATTTCTAAGGGATTTGTAGAGCAGACTTGTAAACAATATTTTTAGTTTGTTTGTTGATCTTAGTAGTAGTAAAAACTTTTAGTAACTTAATAGTTACTAAAAGTTTTTAAAGTAAAAAATTTTAGTAACTATTAAGTTTAATAATCAAGAATTTTTTGAATTTTCTCTATATTATTGAATTATATTACTTATTTTATTCATCTAATAAAATATTTTATTGTTGTAAATACAATTTTTTTTAACACAGTAATAAAAAGAAAATCAGAAATCTAAATAAAATTGAAAATAAAATTTTAAAAATCACATTGTTTCACTGAGAAAAACTCAAAAAATATCTTATATATATTATTAAATTGAAAATTTATAAAATAAAAAAATTGATTTTTTGCATAAGAATTTCTTTTTCAAATCCAGTCAAATTAGTTTAAAGTATATTAAACAGGTATTCAGAAGGAAAATTTTAATTAAATTATCTGATCAAAAATTAATACCAAATTATTTTTTATTTTAATTTAAAATTTAATTTCTTACTTTGTTTTGAATTTTAATGACAAGGGTTTATAATAGGATAAATTTCCATCATATGAAATATTTAAATTTAAAAGATTAAATTTAATCTAAGAGTTGATTACCCTCAGAAGTTTTCCATGCTTGCCATAGTTCGTCCACATTAATATATTTATCATTTCCATGAAAGCCTTGATGTCGTTCATAACCATTTTCATACTGTAGTTCATCTCGTAAAAACTGAATAAATAAATTTAAAATTTGTTATAAATTATGAATTGTTATATTTAATAAAAATTTTTTTCAGAAAGCTATTTTTATAAAATACAGATAGTTCTCAGTTTACGAATTCTTATTTTACAAGTTCCTTGAATTCGAAGTATTTTTCAAATATAAAGTATTTAAAAAAAAATCAAAAATGTGAACATTAATTGCAATAAATAAATGCCAAACATTCATAAAAAGATGTTTAAAAACATTTATGTAGCTATGCAATAAAGTATGGCTAAGTTTATAGTGAAAACTCTGCCATTTGCTATGAAATCAGAAAAATCAAAATGGCTGATCAAAAAGCAGAAGTAGCATGTGTTCTGGTCACCATGGTTTCATCAGCAAATTATGTAAATAATTTTCATTCCTAAGTTATATCTAAGACATTATTCATTGTATAAAAGCTTATTTAATCTTTTATCTTTTATCAATGATGATATGAAAAAATAAAAATTCTTTAATATTCAGGACATTAATAATTTTATTATTATTAAAATTTGCTTGATTTAAAAGATTATATTTTCATTTTCTTATACAAATAAAACATTGTTTAATCATAATCTGTTGATTTTATTGGTTTTTATATATTTTATTGTGTAATGAATGGAACTCCTGATTTTAACATTATGTTTATGAGAAATTGAAGCTTGGTTTAAGAGTTCTTACTTTACAAGCCCCGTTCCAAGAATGAATTAATTTGTAAAGGTGGAACAATATGTATTTTATTTTAAATGTAATTTTGAAAACTCACAAATAATAGTAACTACTTTAGTAATACCTTTATATATCAATTTGGATATTACCCAAATATATAGAAATAGCAATTTTTAAACATACAGCTAATATATCATAAATCTTTAAGTATCTAGCTTTTAAGTATTATTAAAAACTGTTATAAAATTAATATTTGTAATCTATAATATTTGTTTTTATAGTTAAAAATAAGAATTCAGCACAATTTGCAGGTTGACAAATAAAAGCAGTTTGGAATAATTATGGAATTTGTTTTTATAGTGAAAATTGTATTAATATATATATATATATATATATTAATTTGTGGATGATTATATTTTATAAAAATATGGATAATTTCTTAAAAAATAAATAAATGAGAAAACATATGTTGAATTGATCACTGGAAAACTTTTATTTTAAATACAAACTATTGTAATTATCAATGTAGAGAACTAATAAATACTAATGAAATTATTTTGTTTTAATAAACTTAGCAAACTACTGTAATTACACACACACACACACACACACACAAAGCAAGAATAGTTAATTAATAATTAACTATTCCTGTTTATAATGTTTGTGTTTTATTTCCTGTGATACCTATGTAGCAAAGAATATTTTCACAGATAATAGGATTAATATACTACAAATAATACAAAATATTTGTTTTTGTAAATATTGCAGTGAAGCTGTAAAAAATACTTATATAAGCAATATTCTAATTACAAATATCTAGTAAAAATTTTTCACCATTGTATTTTTTAATTTTTGAAACATAAAAGTTGTATAAAAAGTTCTTAAAATTATGTTGTGTGAATGATCTATCTAAAGATGATTCATATATCTATATAATAATTAACAATAATAAATCATTATAAAATGGTAGAGTTTCTACCAAAAAATTATTTTTATAACTAGTCATTTATTTTGAAGCTTTAATATGACACCAGTAACTAGTCCAATCAATAACATATACAGTATATGAGCATAATACATAGTGTGTGTGTGTGTGTGTGTGTTCAGTACCATTAAGAATAAAAGAGCAAATTTTCAGTTAAAAATCTTTACAAATGAATTTACTTTACTTATTCGAAAAAGAATAACTGCTATTTAATATATATTAAATGTACCTGAAAAAAATGAGAATAATGTTAAATATGAATGTTATGCATGAGGTAAAAATTAACTATACTTATCAAACATGTTATCTGAATAAAAACAATTAAAACAAAAAGTAAATAAAAAAATAATTGTCCAACATTATGAAAAAATTTTTTAAATTTTAATTTATATTGCAATTACCTTGTTGAATATAATATAAATTTTAAATTTAAATTATGTTTCTTTGATATTTGCATATATCGAATTTATTAAACATTATTAGTAAAAATTTTCAATAAAATATTCTAATTATGCTATATTAAACAAATTTTCAAATATATAAAAAATTAAATAAATTATTCTGTATAAAAGAATTAAATCAAATATCTGAAAATTAAACATCTAAACAGTTATGTATATATTTTAACGATTACGAATGTTGATATAAGGCCAAGACAAATTCTTGAATATAAGTTAAAGATAGAAATAAAAACAAAGATCAAGGATATCTAAAGATGCCAAATAAAAATTTTTACTAAAAATAAATATTTATAAGTTTTAAATTACAGTAAAAATCTCATAGTCCGGCAACTAATAGTTGAATATTCTTGATAATCTGGTTTTAAAAATTGGCAGATGTTAGTGTTAATAAAATAAAACAATTTTATAAAATTTAGTAAAAATTGATCAAAACCCATAGGATGATGATAAAATATTCAAAACAAAATTTTTATTTTTTTTTTGTAAAAATTTTATATATATTATTATTTAAAATTAATAAAATTCTTAAGGTCAGCACTACTAGCAGCTAATTTTTTAAGTGACTAACAGTAAAAGTCAGAGATTAATACTAGTATTAATGAAATTATTAAAATATATGAATTATGCTATAAATTATCTGAAATTTGAAATGTCTATAAAATTTTGGTCTTAACAGACTTGAAATGATATGAGAATTAGGAAAATGATAATTTGGAATCAATATAAAATTTAATTGTAAAAAAATTCAGTTAATTCAAAATGTTTGATATTGTAAGTGATATTCATTTTTTGTAATACTTTTTAATATAAATTATATATATTTTTAATATTCAAGTGGGTTCATATAAGTTCATTAAAATCCTTGTAATATTTTAAATTCCCTACAATTTGAATATTTATTGAATTTTATAATTAAATAATTCAAAAACTTACACTAACTAGCTTCTGATAATTTTGCAACACTGGTCCTGATTGTGCTAAACTTTGGATTTCTATTGTATTATTTTCTTACACTGATAAAATAAAAATTGTTTGTTTGTTGTATGACTCAAATTAAGTTACATAAAAGTTTTTATATATAATTTAATTTTCTCTTTATGCAGTATATACTATAATAATGATAAACTAAATCATAAAATACATGTTTCTTTAAGAGTAAAACAAATGAATAATAAATGATAATGATTCCTAACCTCTTTGTTCTCATAGTTATTTATATGGAAAAAATGTTTTTATAGTTATATTCCATAATTTATATTTATATACTGGTTGTCCTTTAATTGGAAACTTTCCAGTATTTTTTATTTTCTTGTAATTAATAAGTTTAGGAAGATTAAAACCTATAAAAACAGAAAAATATCAAAAACTATTAATTTAAAATCATATTATTATTTTTAATTCAAATTTAAAAATGAATTTAACTGAAAGAAAATTACATGACAACACTTTCTGATTTGCTTGATATCTCTACATTCATAGTAAATTTATCTTACCACCTGAAAGATCCTTTATATCATTCTTTTATAAGTTTTCAATTGCTTATTATTATTTTTTAGTTGTAAATTAGTGCTCACTATTATGACTGTCTAATAGCTATCAACTTATGATTTTCTTAAAATATTAAAGTCAAACTAAAGGCACAATCAGAAATGTATCACATGCAAATGAATTTATGATTGTATAAAATTGATGTCATTCCTCTAGATTCATTCTTTTGGAAAGTTTACTCAAATTACAAATGTTTATTAATTTGCATATTGTTATAAGGATGGTTTTTTTAAATTAATTAAGATATCCAATATTCCTATGTCTCATAAATATGAATTACACAATCAGTATTCATTTCAGAATGATCTTTGCAACAAAACAGTAGTTTTCGTTCCAGTAACATCTCATAACTTGTAGTTATAATTTACATCTAGAAGGAATAGTAAATGAATATTTATTCATATATCATTTATTTGGGAAAAAATATTTCATCTAAAATAAAAATCCCGATGATAATACATTAAGATCAAACTGATAAAATAAAATTGTTACATAACTTCACTAATTAAATATTATGTACAGTAGATTCCTGATTAATCTGGATGGTTGGAAGTTAATTTCCCTGGATAATCTGCAACTACTATACTCATAAATTATTCAAAAATCATAATTATGGATAGCACGGATTCAATATTAAAAAATAAATAAATTGCATACATACATAAATTCAAATGTACTATTATTTATTGGAAAAGGAAACAAGAAATTTGTTTACTTGCAAAAAGAAATTATTGCAATTATATTTAATAATTTTAATTTGATTCTAATTTTGATCACCAATATCTAAGATATAATAAAGAAACAAATCTGGGGCATTTAAAAATTTTTTAAATATTGCATCTAAGATAAAACATCAATAATTAACATCACTTCGAGATTGTGGATTAATCCTAGTTAATCCATAATCCAGATAATCAGGAATCTACAATACATAGATTATATATTAATTAAAATTTTTAAAAATTAAAATAAGAAAAATTAAATATAGAGAAAAAATAAGTTAATAATAAACAACAAATAGATAAAAGGGACTAATAGGAAGCTGGTCTCCCTATTTTTATACTTTGTTTTTGTAATTGGTTTGCACCATTTAATCTGGAATCAAATATTTTCATGGACAAATTTTGCATTATCTAATTTTATCATGAATCAATAATCTATTCATAATAGATCAATATCATAATATAGTACCAATGAAGATAATGAATAATAAAAATATATTGATGTTGATGATAAAAATATTTTAAGAAGATTTTACTTTAAAATTTTATTATAATAAGATTATATTACAGTAGAATCCCATTTATATGTTCCACACTTCTATGTTTTTTGCACTTGTACATTGTGTTTTGTACAACTCTTTTGATTTTGCATGTAAAATCATCCCATTTGCATGTTTTCCATTTATATGTTTTTGCATTTGTACACTATTATTTTTATTCCCCAGAGTCACTTGGTTGCATTTATACATAAAATCCAAGAAATCTTTGTGAAACTTTTTCGATAAAGGAACAATTTATTATACTGTATACTTTTTGTATTCTCTGCTCTTGTTTTATCACATTTTTCCAGGGTAAAAGGCATATTTACTGATCATCTGTCGTTTATGACTTCCTTGCCTCTATTGCCTTCTAGTATTTTTAGTCCTTTGGCTATCACTAATTCTTTCACATCTTGCACATTCTTAACTATTTTAGCTTCTTCCCAATGTTCTGTAACATCATATTCTAGGGCTCTCATAGCTAGAGATGTTGTCTGTAGGCCTCTTCTTATGTCGGACTTATGTTCTTTTAGCCTGTCTGCTAAGTTAATTGAAAGTAATACCATGATCATATAATACTGAAAATTGTTATATTGTTGAAGATTATTATATTGTTAATTAAAAGTAATGCCTTGACTATATAAATTAAATGCAAGTTCAAAAACAGTTCTCTCAATATTAATCAAAATACTTTTTATTAATTATGTATACTTTAAATGAAAAAGAAATAATAATAATTATTATATTATTAATAATACAAAATAAAACTACAAAATAAAAACTATATAATTTAATAATTAAAAATTTTGTTTTACATTAGAAATCAATGCAAAAAATGTTGTGATTAATATATTTTCTCAATATCTGAATGAAAAAATAAGTAGTATTTCTCATTGAAAATCTTGTAATAATTAATGAAACAAGTTTCAATTTTAATGCATACATCTAACTATTAAACATCTGTCCATAAATTAGAAATAATCATCAACAAATACTATTGATTTCTATGGGAAAAAAGCTACAGGTAAATTGATGACCAAAATTGGATCAGGTAATATTTTTAACTGAATTTAAAAAAACACCATGACATACATTTCAGTCCATTTGCATAATGGTCCACTGACCAGACTGTCTCTGGAATAAGGTTTTCATTTTAACAATTTTCAAAATATATCAAACAAACAATAGCTTCTTGGAACCATTTAATTATGTAAGTCTGACAATATTATTAAAAAAGAAAAAAAAAACAGAAATAATTGAAATTCCAATTATAAATATATTTCTGAAATTTATTTCTAAAACAAAGTTGGTAATTTGAAACTGACTATTATATAGGGCAGGGGTGGCCAACCCGCGGCCCGCGGGCCGCATGTGGCCCGCCTTGAACATTTTTCCGGCCCGCGAGATTCATCATACTTTTACAAAATATATTTATTTTATAATGGCCAAAGTAATGAAAACCAATGTATTAAAAAAATACATTATTTGTGCATCCATATATTCAAAAATTAACTGTCGAAATTATGAGAAAAAATTAACTTTGATTTTAAAATAATATTCTTGCGAATATATGACAGATATTGCCTGTTTTACTTATGAGTTTACAGTTATGAGTTCGCAGAATAATTAAATTATATTCTGCGAAAAACTATATTCACTCCAAAAAAATGTCTATAGTGGATCTAAATCTAATATGGGGATATATAATTTTATATGCGGCCCGCGGAGTTATGGTGCATTTCCAAAGCGGCCCGCAAGATCATTTGGGTTGGCCACCCCTGGACTAGACCAAACGTTGTATAAACGAATAGCCGGTTAATCCGAAAACACATGCAAAATAACATTTATAATTTATAGATTGTAAATAAAATAAATAAAAATTTATAACATATATATATGTTGCATATAAATATTTATTAAACATTTATTTAGATAAAAACTCTACAATCTATCGCTTTAATTTAAATTCCTTTTTTTGAAGGAAAAGCATGCTATTTTTCACGATAATTATATCAATGACAGAAGAATTATCTTGATGTTGGTTATGTCTTATAGCAATTTCAAGCTCTTTCTTTACTTTCGGATGATTGAGTCCATTTTCATTTTTATCTCCGTTCATAGCCAGATGAAAATATGGCCGGTTAAGAGGATGTTGTATTTTTCCAATATGTCTTACATTGTAATCACTAATTTCTACTATTAAATTTTATTCTAATAAATAAAAATTCGGCCGATAAAGATAATTATAAGCAAAGAGAGATAGAGAAAAAAATTCTGTACTGCAAAAAAACTGTTACGTATAGGTCGATAAATAAGATGAAGTTTTTATCCGAATCGGCGGACCACTCGACCATTATTCAGATGACACAGCTTATGCCAACCCAGTGGCGGACTTACAGCTATCGAGGCCCTGGGCGGAAGTCTCCTTAGAGCCCCCTAATTGGAATGATCACCATACAAAATGTCAACACAAATACATATACCGTACTTAAAACTTAAGGTTTTTCGGAGGCCCCCCTCCTGATCAGAGGCCCGGGACGGTCGCCCCTTCCGCTCCCTCTAGGTAGGCCACTGTGCCGACCCAACGAAGCAACAGGAAAAGATATTGTGCACATATAACAATAAAAACATCATCAGTAATCGAGGATATAGAGTAGCGGTCGCGCCTTTTAAATGCTTTTGTGTGCAGTATAATTGAATAAAAAAAAAATATGCTATACCAACTTGGCAAACATCCTGTCATTATTGGCCATACAAACTTTAATGCAGCAGTGAACCTATTAATGACGTCAACGTATTAGATGCGGTAAGACTCACCTTGATAAATTTCTTTTCGGATTGAAGCGCATCGTATACAGATTCGGCCAAACAATTCGTTCCGGTCACAAGACACAATACAAGTGACCACATGGCCCTAACATTACACATACTTCCTTCTCAACTTACCTTACAGCGCACAGCTTTCTGCCACTAGATGGAACCACTTACTGACCCACATTCGCT
>WUQG02434133.1:0-14083 GCA_011317285.2 Androctonus mauritanicus | reverse complement strand
ATAGCAAAAACTGAATGTAAGAATATGCAGCTGACGATGGCTAGAAAGCCGAAAGTACTACTGCGAATAACGAAGTTATGAAGATTTTAACAAGGTCTGCTCATTAGTGCTGTCAATTGGTTAGTAATTTTGTTATTATTAATATCCATGGTGCATATTATTAATATTGGATATTATTAATAATACTATGTAAAACTTAATCTAATAATGTTGGAATTCATAAAATAACATTTTATATTATGTAGAATAAATTTACTGCAGATATGAAAATATTGAAAAGCTAGGCATTGTTCTAATTAAATTGAAAATCATTACTATAAGATATTGTAAGTACAAATTGTAATTCTGAAACTAGAAATATGCAAACTATTTTAAAATTGAATTGAATTGAATTTCAAAATGAAATTTGACTTAAGTTTTGGATTTCAAAATAGAAACCAACTTAGTTTGAAAATTTCAAATTGCAGTATAATTCATATAATCTGACATTTTCTATAATCAGATCCTTTCTAAACTTATACTTTACGATCCAGCATATTAAAAATTATTGCTATTAAAAAATTATATTTTTACTACTTCCAAAGGAAAAGGAAGCTTATAAGATCATCATGTCTGTATGTCTTTGTATCCCTTACTAATAATTTTGAATCAATTAGTAAATTTTCATGAAATTTAATAATAGTATTCCATTTTCATTAAAGAACACTGATGTTATATTGCTTAATCCTATAGTACAGTACAATATAGTGATCATTGACTGACTCATATTATAGGTGTCATTATCAGTGCTGGATCTAGAGTGAGGCAAGTGAGGCAGTTGCCTCAGCTGAAAATTATAGGAGATACAAAAATACAGTTGCAATTTTATACACAAGTTTAATTATATTTACCATGACAAAATTTCATGCTGTAGAGTCTGTCTACAAAGACATAATGGTGTATTTTTCTAATGGATAATACTTATCAAGGGATAGAGAGACTAATACTGATTAAATTGATTTAATCAATAATTGACATCAGATAAATAATTATTAATGATTTTGCTTGTTGAAAGCAAGAAAAATTAAACTATAGTTCATATTTATTATATTTATTATAAATGTATTTTTTAGTAATATTTTATTAACTATTTGTTGTTTTGAAAAAATGAAGTTTTTTTTGTATGTTTCTTGACTATGTATCTGATGTCATTACATTCCCTATTCCAAAGTGTTACATATGTGTGTGTATTAATGAATATAAGTGAAGAGGAGAGTGCCATTTTCTAAAGTTGTTTTAGAGATAAAATATCTAGATCTGGCACTGATCATTATACTATAGATGAAATTCAACTAACTTGCATTCTAAATTAATCTGATATTTAAAAACTATTCAATAGGACACCAGCTGCCAAATTTGAAGTTTCAAATCTAATTAATAAAAGAATTAGAGAAATTTAAAAATTATAAAAAAAACATTGTTTTTCTTCTCTTCCTCTTTCCCAAACACTTTTACAGATTGCATTGTTCAACTAATATCAATGAAATTTGAGATATCGATATTTCTTAGATTATTTCAAATCTGAAGTTTTCAACATAATCAGGTGAAAATAAAGGGTGGAAATGGGAGTCTGTTTTCCATAAACACATCTATATATTGCATTGAGTAACTGCTTTTGATCAAATTTTGAATATTGGCATATTCTAGCTCAATTAAAATCTGAAAATTTTGATTTAATTGATCTAAAATTATAAGACCGAAGAGGATGATTCTCTTCTCTAGAAATGTGTCTATAGGTATTATTGTTCAACAAATTTAGAACAAATCTGAAATATAAATGTTCCTTACATTATTATTTAAGGTTTTTCAAAAAATGCAGCTCAACAGGACTAAAACAAAGCAAGTAGGAAGACCGTTCATGGTGAATTTTTCTACAGATTGTATCACTGAACCAAACTAAATCTATATATTTAAAATGCAATGTTTATTGTCTGTTCTACATAGGCTCCCATCCCATTTGATCTATCAGAACCAAACTTCATAGGGTGACTTCCCATGACTCTATTGATACATAGGTTACCCAAAATCAAAATTGCCTCAAAGAGATGGGAAATATTTGGGTTGTTCTTTCTATCTGTTTGTTCTGTTTAGATTACCATATAATTTGACCTATCGGCACCAAACTTTGCAGGGTCACTCCTCAAAAATAGGGCATTTTGGATTTGTAATTTAAAATGTGTTTAAATCATTGTTCTATTGTTCTGACTATTGTTGATGTTGCAATGTATGAAGTAGAGATGACTTCACAGTCTCACAAGCATGACATTACTACTATGTAACAATTATTGATATTGAAAAAGTTCATCCATACAATATAACAATGGATGACATTCCAGAATGTTATCAGTGTCATATTCATGACATCTTAACAGTTCTGACATGAAGTAGCAATGGATGACATCACAAAATATCAGAATATGTGATGTCATTGTAACTTAGTGATGATGTCATAGTGACATAGTCATGGCATTGTTTTGTGATGTAGCAACATCACAGAAATGTCAAGTGTATGATGTCATTTTGACTTAGTAATGATATAACAGTTTAGATATATGAAGTCATGGTGGATGATGTCATTAAACATTGTAGTGTGTGATGTCATTATGGCATAGCATTGAGTGCTATCATAAATATTCCAATGTACAACATAACAATAGATGATATTCCAGAACATCATCAGTGTGTGACATCAAAATAATTCCAATGTATGACTTAACAATCAATGATGCCCCAGAACATCACCAGTGCTTGATATCATTATCATGTATAATAGATGACATCACAAAATGTCAATGTGTGAAGTCACAAAGGTTTTGAATTTTTCCAGCTTTATTTAAAAGTAGAACATAATTTGTGACTATTAAAAAAATCTCACAAACCACAAATTAATATTTCCCTCAAATGATGTGCCAACCACAAATTTTTTGGCAAAATGCTGGGTATACCAATTAGATCAAAATTTTTAGGAAATATTAAAAAAATAAACAGAACATTTAATGATGTATTAATGTGTTGCTAGCATAATCGCTCCTAAAAAATAAATGCTGTTCAATCAAAAACATCTAATATGTAAAAAAAATAGGTCAAGTAAGTAATAAGAAATTAGGATATTAGTTACAGTTTAGATGTGACTATTTAATTGATGATTTAAAAAATAATAATGTCAATCAAGTCACTGTATTTAAATTATAACAAATATTCTAATTTGTTAGTACTATACTTGGCTTATTTTTTTTACATATTAGATATTTTTGATTGAATTTTTGTTTTCAAAATAAAAATGTTATCAAAACATTTTGAGGAACTAACTTAGGATTATTACTTAAATTTGACCTATTTCAGTTTTTATGACTTCTTCTTTGATCTTAGTTTTATTGGATGCATATTTTTGTATCTTGAAATTGTTTTAAAATTAAATTGAACATTATAACTTTAATTAACAATGCTATAAAATGAAGCAATTATATAAGAAACTGAGTTTTTCATTTTATGAAAGTTAATTTTTTTTTTTTAATTTAGGCAAAACAAAGAGAACTAAATATTATCCCACATAGGAGTGATGAACCTCCTCTTCTGCCTGGTGAAATGATTCCTGACAAATTAAGAGGTATATTTTTATATCATTCTAATCACTTAAATAAAAATTTTAACATGTAAAATTTTGCCATATCATCATATATAATATCTTATATACAGAGTGTATCAGAATTGCATATAACAAATAGGTGTATGACATTCTACAATTAAAAATGATCAAAATTTTTTACAAAAACATATAATCTTAACTGCTTCCATTATGGAGATGACAATATTAATAGGATGTAGGAGAATCTGAAATTCATCTGACTAAACATATGTTCATTTGTTTACAGATGTGTATGAACGTTTTGTAATATAATTATCATTGTTCAGTGGACATTCTCAGCAATACAATATACAGGATAGCCCTATAGCATGCTATTGCAGCAACTGGGACAATCATTTGTTGTGTGTTTTCAAGCCAAGTACTTGTTGCATAGTAAGGCTCAGTGCTAATTTGAATTTAATTGGAGTCATTTTGCATATCTTCTGTAAAACATATTTGATTGACAATATGACATTAAGTTAATTGCAATAAATTTTTATCAAGGTATAGCAGTTTGTTTTATTTTTTCCTTATTACATATCCTCATCTGCAATCCTGAATCCTCTGCCATATTTCTTTAATGAAACAGTTAAGCATATATATTTATGTAAAAACACTTGCTTTTTTTTATTTACTTTAGAATGCCATGTATCTATTTATTGTATGCAATTATATATAAAAAATTTATAAATTATTTACAGTCATAATCTGGATTTGCACAATTTCTTATTGCACATATTTACTACCAAAATTTTAGAATCTGCTATAATCTAATTATTAAATACTAGATGGTGTTACTTTATCCCAAATTTAAATTAATTAATTATTAATCCAACAGATTGTAACATCATAGACTTGATTTAAAATTATTATTAAAATAACAATTTGAAATTAAATTGCAATGCAAAGGGTTAATTTGGCTTTGAATATTTTGTTGTTGTTATTCCCCTAATTAACTATTAGTATATTATCTGATTTGAACCAAGTGTCCAGATTTGTCAAGAAAGTTCATGGCTAAATAGATAGCTCGCCTGGGGGCATTAGTATTGGCATAGTCTGATAAGTTTCTAAAATTATGCATTATATATGCTTCTTGAAATGGAAATCTGCTTGATGCCATAGTAGTCTAACTAGTAAGGCCGGATTCACACTGGGCAGCGACCGCGACTACAGCCAGTGACCGTTACTATGAAAACAATCCCATCAGGCCTCACTTTACGACTCGTCGCTGAGACCAACAACAGTAGTCAACCTGCTGAATATTGTCTCGGTTACAGGGGACATGTCATTGCGATAGCCAATAGAAAGGAGGCATTTGATTACGTATGTACCTTTGTTCTCATGCCACGTGCACAAAGAAACAACGAGTCGCCATTTTTTATGAGCTGTATGCTACATCACCTCTTATTGGCTGTTGTATATGCAGTTACTTTGGTCCATTCAAAAAATCATGAAGACTGTCGTTTTCAGTGTGCATGCTCTGATGCAAGCCATCAGTCATGATCGCAGTTGTGGTCACGATCGCTGTCCAGTGTGAATCCGGCCTAAGATGTTGGGATACTATCCTAAAGTTCTCAGTTCAGTTCCAGGCAGTGGCATGATTTTTAATTCAAGAAAAGTTAGTTAAAAATCACTGTCTAATTATTAAATATTAGATGGCACCACCCCAGCCAAAATTAATTAATTATTAATTGAACAGATGACATAACCTTGATTTAAAATAATTACTAAAATTTCAGTTTAATTCCAATTTATTATGCTAGGAGTTAATTTGATTTATACTTGTACAATTCTTTTAATTACCAAAAATAAGTTTTTCTTTTAAATAAAATATTTTGTTGCTAAAATAAACACTGAAGAAAAATATATAGAAAGATAGATAAAATATCATTTATACAGGTATTCCTTGGTTTACAAACCCTTGGTAATTTTCATTTAAGTGAACATTGCATAAATGTGCTTTTTTTCTCTTCATTTTGTGAACTAATTTTCACTTTTGTGAAGAAACTATTTCATCATCAATCAAGTATCCACTGTAATTTGTTTAAATCAATGAATTTCTCGTTTATTTTCTTCATTGATTGTATCAGATATATCAAATTTATTATGTGTACCATCACTGATTTTAAGACAAAATTCATTTCTACTTTTATCAAAGAATCTAGTATTGAATCCAGCATATGACACATACTGATTAATATGAGTATCCACAATATGCTTACTGCAGTTTTCAATTATATTAAACTATTTAATTTTATAAAACTGTGATTACACATTATTTCAGGTTTTTAAATATCTAATATATTTTTATCTGTATATGTATTTAAACTATGATAGTATTTAATTGTTCTATTGGAATACACTAAATATAATCATTGTGATTGTTTAATTCTTTCTCTGCCAGCCATTTCAATTGCCACCTGTAGCATCAGACCAGCAGTGTTTTGTAATTAATCCTAATTAATATTCAAAAATTTATAAAACTTCATCTTTCAGATTTTTTTGACAAAAAATAAAATTTTTTTCTGTTTATACAGTTTCTATGTTCCTTTTTATCTTTACAATTATTTTTTTTATTTAGAAAAAAAATTATCTTTACAATTATTTTTATTTATTTATTTAAAGAAGTATTCATTGCATATGTTATGCCAAATTTTATACTATTGTGTTTTGCAATTTTTTAGGTATCCAGTCAAATTATTATTTCTTTCTGAAAGCTATGTCCTTCCTGAATAAAATAAGCCATGATTGATGTATTTCTGTCCCTATTTCATTATAAAATTGTTTATTTAGTAAATCAGTAACATTATTCAAATTTTCTTTTATTTTAAAAATTGAACAAATTTTACAATATTCATAATATAAAAATATGAATTTTTTTATTATAAAATTTTATTCATTCAATTGTTCTATATCCAGAATAGGATTCTGAACATTTTCATGATGAATGAATGATGAACCAAACAAGAAAATATATTTACGCTTTACTTAAACAGTTACAAAATGCTCATTCATTTTTTTTAACTGCTAAATTTTGTAAAATAAAGAGTTTTTGGTATAAATATTATTAAAATATATCAGTAAATCCATCCATCTTTACATATAGATTGTGATGAATATCTTAATTAAACTTACAGAAAGAATAAATTTCATTTATAAAAATTTTGTACATGTTAATAAGAAAAAATATAATAATTTTTTTAATTCACTTAGTATATGAGAATGAAGCATTCCTGAAAAATATTTGTAAATCAGTTTCTTGTAAATTTGTTTTTATTATGTTATGGAAAAGGATAATGGCTTTGCTAAACAGTTTTAGTTCTTTTTGAAGGAGTACAGTGTTAATTTGATGGTGATTAATTCCAGGATGATGTCTGACGAGAATATTCTGATTCATATTATGAATTGCTGTATTTCTAGAATTAGATGGCAAATTGATAATTGTAATAATGTTCCTTGGTATAGAGATATATTTGATCTCTGTACTAAAAATTATTTAAATCATAGCCCTCACTATAATATGAATGAAGTAATAATGCACATTAGATGTAATTCATTGAAATGTATCAAATATTTTAAAGGTAATGCTTGCTCTCACTGTGACATGGATGTTGTACAGAATTCTTTTCATATTATTGCAGTGTGTTCTAAATTTAATGAAATTTGTAAATTGGTGTTTAATGCTGATTATTTGAATTATTAAAAATTTCTTTTAATGTTAAAAAATGAAGAATATTATTTTCTACTATACAGATATATGTTTAGTTTATAAACTTTGTGATGAATGATTATTATTATTGTTATTACTAGTTAATATTTTTTATTTGTTTTCTCCCTGTTTAGTATCTCTCACCAGTGTTGAATGCTATTAATACTATTGTGAATTGCTTATATTTAGGAAATTCCTTTAAAATTAAGTATTAATTTAAGAAATTACGTATTAATTTCTTAAATTAATACGTAATTTTAAGAAAAACCGTTCAGAGCAGAAAAACGTCAATACCCAAATTCCTTTAAGCTGTCTACTGTAGTTTTTGCTCTGGATTATAATAATTTTGGTTTTTATTTTCAGGTAGGCGGGTTTATTATTATTGCTATTATTATTGTTGTTTTTATTATTTATTGAACAGCTGAATGGAAATATGGAATATTGTTTATTGTTTAGTAAATAAAATTGATTTTTGTATTTATTATATAGAATATTAATAATTTTTCTTGATGTATATCTTGGCTATTTTTTGTTGTTTTCATTATCCCCGCACAAGAGTCGATATATCTTTAGTGCTAAATAAATAAAATAAATATTAAATATTAAAAGATCTAAAATGATATTTTAAGGAAAAGATATTAATATGTTTGATTAAAAGCTGATAAAATTCAGTTAATAAAAAATTATTCAGTTATTTTTAACTATCATATCAAAAAATTTTCGAATGACTATAAAGTCCAATGATTATTTTGGAAAAAATTGGCAAATATCTGACTACACGAACTTCTCTAGTTATGATTCGTACATAAGTTTGTTCACAACGCTAGTTGTTCGTGACATGATTCGTACATAAGTTTTGTTCATAACTCGAGTTGTTCGTAACTGAGAAACTATCGTTATTTGGCCCTGAAAACTACTGAAATAATTTTACATACAATGTTTATAATATATTTCACAACTGCACCAATTAAAACTTTCTTATTTCACAGATTTGAACAAACAGTTCCGATTATAAAGCGAGAGTTTTTTTGTATCATCGCTGCCATCTTGAAATACTGTCATAATAAAATAACTAACAGTGTAATTTTATGTAATATACTGGTTGCTAAAGCATTCTGCTATCATATTTTTTAAAATTATCAAAGAGTTTCTGAAATTTCGTGAAATTTGAAAATAAAATTTCTTGTTTGTAAGTACGAATGTCCGTAACTAGAGGAGCGTGTGTATTAGCTAAATTTTCAATTAAAATTTGAAAGATTTTCTTTATAATATCATCATATAATCGAACATTTTATTTATATAGTTGGATGCAGAATTTCTACTTATATTCAGAAATAATTTAACTTATTATTGTTAATGATTAAATATATTTATTTTTAAATCTAGATAAAAAAATAAAAAAAAAATACAACCAATTCAACCAATTTATATTTTCAAAATAAAATATTTCTCGTCAAGAGGAATAGATATAGAGTATATATTTCTTGTTTTCAAAATTAGATTTTTTAAATGATAAAGTTTACTAGAATAATAATTGAGTAAACCTTTGGAAACTTTAGATAAATAAGGAGAAAATACATATATATATATATAAACAGATATCAAATCTATTTTATAGTTATAAAAAACGATAAATCTAATTTAAAACTGAATTATAGAATAAGTATAAATATAGACACACATATTAAATTCAGTAAATGTCATGGTATATTTTTGAACCCATACTTTTAGCAAACAAACATGATTTTCTTTTTAAGTTTAAAGTTTAAAAACGAAATTATTCTACTTAAAAATTTATAATACAAAAAATATAATCGTGTTTTTTAAATTTTTAAATATAATTTTTTTCATTTAAATTTTTTTTTCTTATTTTATTGTGAAGTATTTAATTCAAAAAAACGAATTCAGTTTCATTAAATTTTGTTTCGAAATTTAAATTTTCTCGTTAACACGAAAACGAATTGAATTATTTCAGCGTAAAAAATTCTACTTTATATGTATTTCATTATTAATTGTGTCAACGAAAAATTTGAAGTAATATGTTCGAATTAATTTTTGTTAATCTTCTGTTTTATGCAGCTTTGATGAAGCTAAATAAAATGTTAACTTATATAGGTCAGTTGGGAAAAATTCCTTATTATTATTTTTTTTTTAAGTAGAAAAAAGTTTTTATATAGAGAAACACTATACATGCAATAAAGTTTCGGAATCAAATTGGAAGTGTAACTTTTTTTTTTACAGTTAGAAGTAAACTGAATTATTTTTGTCGTCCAAAAATAGAAGTATTAAATTCTTGGCGTTAAATTCCTTCTCTTTTTTAAAATCAAATTTATTGACTTAAAGTATTTTCCAACTGAAAGACATGGCTACAGAAAAAAAAAAACTTACTATGATTCTAGCTTTTAAGCATTATAAACATTATTTTTAACTTTATTAAACTTTATTTGACTGTTTTTGTAACTTATGGCCATCATTCTTTAATAAATAAACTTATATTGTTTTTTTTTTTGTAATTATACCTTTATGCTCGATTGAACTCTGTAAATAATTTTTGAATAAAACGTCAAATTTTGTTGTTATACAAAAAATAACAATTTAATTTTTTAGAGAGAATTATTTTATTATCTATACCATTAATTTCTTTTTTTGAAGATCAGGAAAATCATAAAAATTAATTTTTTATATAATTAAACAAGATAAATGAAAAATATCTATAGTGATAGCTTGAGAAATTCATTCAGAGTTTAAATAAGATAAAAATAAAGCTGTTTATAATTTTATTAAATTTAATATGCTATTTATTAGCATGATTAGCACTTATAGTAATATGATGATAAAATTTATAGATAATTAAAATGATTCCATTGTAATGATTTATAATTATATTAAAAGTTATCAGAGAACAATTTATTGATTGAAAATTATCATTTTTTTAAAGGAATATTGAGATTATAATAATTTATGAACTGTTAACTTCATTTATTTTTTTGTAAAATCTATTTTAGCATAGTTAAAAGATCATCTTATAAAAATATATTTTAGTTAGATATGTTTGAAGAAATATATTTGAAGACTTCTGGATATAAAATTATTCAAATTATTAATGAAAAAAAATTAAGTGGAAGATGTTTAAATCATATATTTTCTCGAATATCAGTTCATCATAACGAGGTGAAGCTCGAACTCTTGCCCTTCGTGCACTTGTATATTTTACTAAAAAAAAATATTTTATATGAGAATAAATTATTTATAATATAATTATTTTAAAATCTAATGATTTTTTTTATTTATAAAAGATCATTAAAAATGAATGAATTCCTTTATTATTATGTTCATTATCAAACAAATTATTCAGAAAATTGCAATTTAAAAGATTGTTTTTATAACCAAATTAAGCTGACGCTTTTAAGATCATTAGTATTTAATTAAAAAAAATTATCATTGTTAACAAGAATTATTATCATCAGTGATTAAAATTATTTTTGGTGAAAATGAATCTGCTTTTTAATACTTCAAAAACTTCAAAAACAAGTTAATTTTCGAACGAATTATCAATATGATGTGCCTAAAAACACGAATATTAGAAGAGATTTTATAAAAATTTAGGATCGAACCGTGAATAACAATATTTTAATATTTAATAATATAATTAAAATGAAATTATGAAAATAACTTCTTCCTTTATAGAACTACAGATCAAGTTTCTCATCTGTGAACGATTTTTTTTTTTTTTTTAATAAAATCTTCATCACAAGTTTACTTTTAAGCCTTTGCAAATTTCATAAAATTATATCTCATGTTGAAGATTTTTTTCTGGTGCATAATTTAAGTAGGAAATATGTTACTACTGTAAATATGTGCTAGGAAAGAAATTTCCAATTTCGTATCTAAGGCTATTCAAAAAATGAATTATGTTTTGAAATCCCTAAGGAATTCTGGAATTCCTGAAAAAATGAACAGGAACTTATATTTTCTAGTTATTGTGAATGTGTCAACTGTTCATTTTCTACCGAAAGGACATCATTAAATAAATACGCATCCTTAATCTTCTCCTGCCTCAAGGCGAATGAGAATCAACTTCTTCGATAGGAATCTGGTGGAAATGTTAAAGAGATCATTAGACACTTTAATAGAAATGTTTGGCTTTTCTTTGTATTCTTTTCGAACATCATTATGCTTTAAATTAAAGCAAAATTAAGGAAGAAATTTTTATATTTTGAAATTGCATAAATCATAAAAATTTTTAAATTTGTAAAGAATCCAAAAATTGTTTTAAAAAAATGCAAAAATTCAATCACTTCCTTCAGATTCCTTATTCTCAGAACTATTCTTGAGAACTGAAACAAAAAGCAACTAAAAATATTATTTTTTTATTCTCCTTTTGAAAGGAAGGAACTTATAATATCATCATACTATCTGTATATTACCCATGAATAACTTCTGAACTAATTAATAGATTTTCATGAAATTTAATAATGATGATTTGCTGTAAAACACCATTTTAATGCCCCCACCATTTAACCCTCTAGCTTCATAATATTCGCCTATTTTAAACGCAAATAGTCAAATTTTTGCTATACTCTCTTAATATGTCATAAGTTATCCATTCGAGTTTTATTAAACTTCCCAACTTAATATGGATGACATATCAATTGATCACTTTATTGTGATTGTTCAAAAATGGTGGATGTTTAAACTTCAAATGATTTTTTCAAAATTTAACATGGTGGTCGGGATATTAGTCGAAATTTAAGTATCATTAATTAATTCTAAAGATTCGAAAATGCCGAACACTGAATCTTATAAGTCTTTCTTGTAATAATTGCAGAACTATTTAATTAAGTTTTATGGAATTCAATATACACGTTACGCCATTGAAGATGATTTTGATAACATATATTTTAATTCCTTGATTAATTTTATTTATTCAAAAATCCCCTGCACAAGTTCAACCCCTCTTCACTGAGGTACAGGGGTGAACTCTGGTATGAATCCCAAAGGCCAACGAGATACTGGTATCTTTATTTTTCCATGAAGAGTCAACTCAAAAACATGGACACGACGACGACAACAAGAACAACATCATTCAAAAATAAAGGACACATTAAGCAAGCGATTTGTTCTTTACAGTACTGCTTATTATTGCTTTAAATGATTTTATCAAGATGAAAGTTGAGAGATTGTGTCTTTTTATATATAACTTATTTATTAATTAAACTGAAGAATCCAATTTTTTCAACAATAGTTTTTTTCGAATAAATAAAAAAAAATAATTATTCTAGTGGCAACAAAAGTATTTATTCTAAAAAATTATTAAATTATTCTGATTTTTATTCCTTTTAAAAAGTGTTTTTGAAAATTAAAAAAAAAAATAAAAAAAGATTCCCGACAACTAAAAACACATTAAAAGAAATTATTTTTAATATAATTTATTATTAAAGATAAGAGAAAACGTAAAACAAATCTCTAAGAAGATGGTATCTTCACTTTTTTAAAAATAAATCATTTATTAATGACTAAAATAATTATTTAGACACTTTATTAATTTAATAAGCAAGATAAAATTCAAGTGGAATTTGTAACAGTTGAAAATAAGAAATTTTTAATTTATAAAAGAATTTTATCCATTATATATATGTTGAATCTTTGTACATTCAACAAAGCAAATCGTATGATTAATTTACTGAGAGTAATTTTAGTTTGCAATATAAAATTTTAAACTTAAATTTATTTGACCATATATAAATTTTATAATAAAGTTCACTGGATTTAAATAATAAACACAACATTTCAGATTATTACAATCATGGTGAAGCAAATTAATTTAGCATAAATTTTCTCTGCTTTGAACACTTGAATGTTTATTATTGTGCGACTGTGACCATTCACCTTGTATACTTTGATGATAATATGCATTTTAGTTCATTTTAATATTTTAAATAAGAAAATAATTTCGATATAATTAAGCGTGAGACGAAAATTGTTAAAACTTGCCTAAATTTAATTGCTATCAATGGTTGAATAAGATTAGATAATATTAAAAACAATTTATTGCATGGTTTTAATTTATTCATCTGTGGAAACCAGCGAATTACTAAATTACATTAATCATTATAATTTTAGAATTTCAAAATAATAATAATAATAATAAAATAAGATTAAATTAAAATTCTGATAAGAAAATTGGAGACGTTTAAAATGTAGAGGGTTCAGATTTCATCAAACAGTGATGAAGTGAGATCGTTCTCTACAAAACAATAAGATAATGTGATCGCTTTTGTTAAACCATGAGAATAAATGACAAGTTTGTTGCTTTTCTTAGAAAAAAGAATTAATATATATATTTATGATCGGGTAAAGTGTCTTTTACGCAGTCGGGCCTACATATTTAAGAAGAAAAAGTTATAAATTCATCTTGTGCGCATAAATAAACGACTGAGCTACGCCGAAATTTATCTTTACAAGGCGAAAAAGGAACTGAGCCAATTTAAGGAGAGATCGAACTGGAGAAGAGTAAGAATCGCCACAGAAGAAAACTAAACACATTATCTCGTTAACCCAGGTATTTATCCTCAGTGGCGGACCTACAGCTATCGAGGCCCGGAGAGGAAGTCTCCCTGGGGTGCCCCTAATTGGAATGATCACCATACAAAATGTCAACACAAATATATAATTAACATTTATTAAACTTGTTTAGTTTGTAACAGTAT